>JARHVA010005941.1:0-27500 GCA_037957365.1 Torreya grandis | reverse complement strand
TTTGCAAGCTTGTAAATGTCATTTTCAGATGCTCAGTTCATAAAGAGGAAAGAGAGTTATATTTATTAATTTTGGGAGTTTATAGTGGAAATTATTAAATTTAAATTCCATTAATTATTTTTATTATTTAATTTCTATGATTTGTGAACAATTGTTAACAAGTTAAGCAAACCAAAACACTCCCAAAACCCCACAAGCACAGTCTTTTGTTATTCTAGAAAGTTATCAAGATAATAAATGCACATGGATTTTTTTTATATCATAATGGGTATAAATATACCTCTCACATAATATTCCATCATTATTGGCACGTTTGAGGAGGAAAAAGTATGAAAATGGCCTGAAAGTGGCAGTTTTGGGTTAATTTCCAAGGATTTGGCTGTGTGATTGAACCATGACTAATTTTGAGGAATTATTAAGCATGTAAATAATTTATATTTACTTATAAAATAATTATTCATCACTCTTAAATTTATATATAGATCAATAATTCCCTCAAGATAGGCCAAGATGAAGACTACTTGCATGTTTTGCATAAAAAACCCAATTGTATAACTATATAAGATGACTACAAGCACATTTTGAGTTGGTTTTGAATGTTTTGATTATAAAAATATATTAAATAAACTATAATTTATCTACCATATTCCTCATATCATTCCCTCATTTCTACTTACACAATCTAAAAGGTTTTCTCTTGCACTCATATGGACTCACAACTATCTTCAAGAGACTCCAACAAGCCATTAAAAAAAGATTAGAATGAACCTTCAAACATCTTGTGATAATAGTATTATTATGTTATTTTACCATATAAGATATTATAAATTAAAATAAATCTTCTTGTGTTTCTTTTGACATGGGAAGATTATCATCAAAGGGAAGATGTTATACCTTGAAAGGCAGTGGTCTTGTGTGCTTCAATGAGTCTCCAAGGGAAAATCTGAGAAGATAATGAACTGTGATTCATGAATGAGATAATATATCATATTAAATAGTGTTTTATTAATATATAAGTATGATATAATTTTTTCATTCATAATATATCATCCAAAGAAGAAGACCAATCATTTGGTAGGTGAAGAAGGTATTATGAGCTCAAATAACTAGCTACAAATCTACCTGCAAGGTGAACAACTAGCTAATAGACCTAGTCAAGATAAAGGAGTGGTAATTTTGAACCATAATAAGGAAAATATTCATACATTTCTCTCAAAACATGTCTTTAATGCATGTATAGTCAAATGTTCACCTAAAACCTTCCAAGATAAAGAAGGTCTTATGAGCATCTCCACTGAGGGTTTGAAAAGTGGTACAAGTAAGATGGACATTGAATTAATTTTAGGTATATATAATGACATAATATAAAATTTACCAAATTAAAAACTCATATTAATCATCCTTGAGGTACACTAGTAGGCTACATGCTTAAAGAGTATCAGTTTGGTGTTGGCAAGCAAAACTAGGTGTATAGAGACTTTTGAGAGGATTCAAATAAGTTTGATATTTAAAAATTGATATAAAGTTTCAAATATTAAGGAAACAGGATTAAATTACCTAAAACCATACAATAATTTCCTAAAATATGGATAATGTAAAGCTACAAGTATATATACCTATAGGTCCACATTCCCAAGCATAAGAAAGGCAAACTTTGCATGAAGGGTGAGGTTTGAGGATGAATGAAGGATTGAAAGACATTATGTGATGATGGTAAGTTATTTATAGAGATGTAAAATATATAATAAATAATTAATAACATTTATTGAGTCCCTAACAATCATCAATCAAAGAGAAAACCTTTCAAGTATGCTAGAAGCTCCTTTCACAACCCTATTTTAAAGAATTCATAAGATTATGAAATGTTTGAATTAGTATTGGGATTGTAATTGGTAAATAAGTGTGACATAAGCCATGATTAGCCTTATAATACTCTAAATATTTTTTTAATATGGTCAAAAACCATAAGAGCACCTACAACCCTATTGTGCAATCTCAAATTCTTGGAGAATTGGGAGAAATTAGCATGTTGGAGGGTTTTGAAGAGTGTATATACAAAATAATGATTGGAAGAGTTGAAATAGGTTATTTTAGACATGGAAAAATATTTTGTTTTTATTTAAACATTTTAAAACTCAATATATCCATTTTTCTTAGCTCTTAGCTTCCTCAAGGCGGTGCTTTTGAAAGCTAGGGCTAGAAACTTAGAATTTGGCCTATATTGAGTTCTAACACATAAAACTTCATGAAACTTTACCAAAAGAAATTATTTCATGTGCCTAAAAATATTTTGGTGTTTTTGGAGTGGTACTATATGAAGTTGTATGTCTCTAGTACTATGGGATTATTTTAGGCCTAATTGGAAAAGATAGGTGTTGAGAAAGTGGATTTACATTGGGATTTGTCCATTAAATTTTGGTTGAATATATAAGGGGATAAAGGGTACTCAAATATTCATTTAGTTTTCTGATAAAACCTATATCTAACTCAAACCAATGATATATATACCAAAATAGAGCTACAATTAATAAACCTCCAAGAAAACAAATGTGAGAATGATGAAGGAAATTGCACAATAGAGGTCAAGATATGATTGATTATGGATTTTCAATAGATGTCCAAAGTATTTATACCCCAAGACAATGATTGGTTACTTATTAATCACTCCAAAAGGTAGTTTAAATAATTCAAGGGTGAGTCATGAAGCCAAACATAACTCTTATTCCACCTCGAGAGGATCATCATCAAATGGAGTTTACACATGTTAAAGATGGACCTCATAAATATCCTTGGGAAGGTTATCTTGTTGTAACTTGTTACATGATTGATTCATAGTCATCATTGGCTCTTGAAACTTCTATTCCCTCTCTCTTATCCTTTCTCCTATATGTATGCATAATTTTGGCATTATAAGGAATACTTTTGTTGGATATGGCATAGCCTTGTCCAAATGAACACTTATACTTTGTCGTTAAGATGAATAAAATTGAATTATAGTGTTATTTTATGCTTGTGACTAGTGTATGCTTCATGTTATTTGATGAATTCTAGTGATATCCAACCTCCTCTCATTTGTCTAATCTCTTACCTATTTGTAGGTGTTTGTAATATTTGTAGGTTACATATATTGATTAAAATATCCCTGTGTGGATTTAAAGTGGAAACATTCATTAGTTTCTTTTAGACCTCTTAATCATCCTCTTAGTCTAAGGATCATGTTATAGCCTCTATATAAAACACTCATGTTTGGATAATCTGTTTTGTTTTTATAATTATATTCAATCATAATTCATGTTCTTAGTGCATGATAGGTAGGTGGAGGAGATAAATTTGGTGCATCACCTCCTTAATTTAATTTGATTTCAATTCTCTCTCCCTTTTACTTTGGAAGTAATATCTTAATTTTTAGTTCCTAAGTGATGCACCAAGGGAACTACCCCTATCTAGAGGTTCTCTTCAAATAAAATGTCATCTACAACCTTTGAATAGTTCTCATGTTATCACTTAAGTGAGGAAGCTTGCACAACCTCCTCAAGGGTACAAATTTTTATGATAATAGTTTTAGATATTTGTAGTTCTTAAGCGATGCATCAAGGGATCTAGATCTATCTAGAGGTTATCTTCAACTATAAGGTCACCCACGACCTTTGAATAGTTCTCATGTATTCACTTAAGTGAGGAAGCTTGCACAACCTCCTTAAGGGTGAATTTTTTATGATAATAGTTATAGCATGCCTAGAGGGACAATAATTTAATCTTATTGAAGATTTCTTGGTGTTTATCTTCAATTCATTAACATTTGGAGACATGAAAACAATAATCAATGGAGACTACAAGTGAACCATAGGTGTTATAAGTAGCCCAAGTATCTAAAAATTAGAAAATTGGTATGTATTTTCATCATTCTCTTAGTCAATATGCATACTCTATGCCTTCACATTCTTCATATCAATTTTATAGCATTCATGGCTTCACCCCGAGTGGATCTAAAGTATCATAATTTCAACCTCACCAAGGTTATCAACATATGTATATTATCTTTCCCACTCCAACTCTACTTCCTTGGTATCCTACTCATCCATTTAATCAACCTTGTCAAATTTATATTTCTCCTACTCTATCCTTATTTAGTTTCAAACAAACCCTTTTGGGCATTGAAATTCAAATTATGTGGCTTGATGAATAAAAGAAGCATGGCCTGATTCTCCATAATTCTTCTATTTAGAATGAAAGCATTCAAATGGTGAGGGATTTAGTAACTGACTAATATTGGGTGGATTGATATTGAGAGAGAAAATGAGTATATAACAATAGATTATGTGATAGAGATAATAGATTTAATCCAATGTATGGAAAATAGATTGGTGGCCTATGAGAGGTAGCAAGCTCAATACAATCAGCGTTGTGTTCCTTCTCCTACCCCAAGTCAATCTTATTATGCTCCTAATCTTCAACTTACAATATGCCATTAAAAAAAGCTTGAGTCTATGCAAGATTTATCCACTCTTCCTCAAGAGCCTAAAACCATTCCATATTGGAAGCCTTATTAGACTAAGTCACTTGATTATATCATTCCAACCCTTGGAAAAAGGCCTTTTCACATGCATATACAAAGTCAAGAAAAATTTAAGTGTATGGAGGTCAAGTCAAGAGAGATTTAAAGTTCCTCAAATTCTTCACCTATCCTTCAAGTTACATCTATCCATGAATCTCAAGACATAACAAAGTTTGATAAAGTTACTGAGTGGAAGGAGAATAATGTAGCATCCTTAACTCATCTCTCCAAGAATACTCTAATGAAATTGTTGACCAAATTTGACTTTTTAGTCAAATTGGGACAGCTATAGGTAAAATATTAATATTTATGTGTTTTAGGGGCCTAATATATATTTTTAAAGATGTTTTATAGGTTATTTTATGTCACTTAATGCTTTTCTACCCTTGGTCATTAGTTACTTTAGTCCCTTTAGTCATTTTGAGTCATTATAGTGGTCAAAAGGGTGCATTTAATGAGTTATACATATTTATTGGGAAGAATGAAGGTTTAAAAATATTATTTCATGTCCCATGTGTTCCTATAAGTCTTATGTAAATTTTGGTAACTACAAGCGGTAATTTCATTAGAGAAAAAGGTAGTTTTATTGAAGAAAAGAAGAGTTTGACACTTGTACGACCTCTTTAGGAAGTGTGCCACATGAGAAATGGTTATGTAATGTATCTAAAAATTTCCCATGCTTAGTTACATTCTTGGATTGATTTGGAAGTGCCATTTTTAAGCTGAAACTATTCTATTCCCTTTTCACCCTTCTTGGCAAGTAGAGGTGACCTTTAGGTTTTTGCTTGATATGAGCAAATAAAAAAGTTTCAATAAAAATGATTTTGGGAGGTTATTTTAAACTCATATAAATTAATTTAAATATAATTATTTTTAAAAATGGTGGTTTGTCCTTCATGAACCATCCTCATGAAGTTGACCTTTCAAGTCTCCCTGCTAATCTATGTACCCTATAGGTTTTGTCTTGGTTTGAGCATGTCCGTATGAACATGTTTTTAAGGTTGATTAAAAATAATTTTAGATTGATTATATAATTTTACCCATTATTTTTTTTAATTTTGGAGTTAATTTGAAGAGCCAATCACTTCAAGTTACAAACTTGTCCCCATTTTGAGTTGCAGGCAAATTTACAATATTTGCAAGATTTTCACACTTTGGTAGTAGTTTTCTAAGATGAATATGATTTTTTATACATGTATCTAATGTTATATTCATAAAATTCAATTTTAAACCTCTTTTCCAAAATCAATCTATATGAATTGCAGCCATATGTAACTTGCCAGTTAGTCTGTCATAAAATTGCTTGTCTATAGGTGTTTTAAAAAGGGAATATCATATTTGATAGAGGTTTTTTAAATTTTTTTAAAGACATCCATGATGATAATAATACTTTTGAGGAATGGTAAAGATTCTAAGTCTTCCCCATGAGGCCTAAACCTCACACATTGCCTAAACTTCTCTTCATTGCCTACATATTCAGAATGTGCACTTATAGGTGGTACCACAGAGAGAAAGATAATCATTTTAAAGTGTTTTAATTGATGATAAAACCATATTTGAGTTCCTATCATGAGGAGATATCATGAATTTCTCTTTTTAAGGGTTTATATTGGCAAATGGAGTGGAAAACCATGTTCAAGGGGTCAAAGACTGAGTTTTAGGATCAAGTCTTTAAAAATGCAAAATAGTGGTCAGGGGTTTCTTTTTTAACCAAATATTACATGGTTTAAATGATATTGAAGGAATACAAAAATATTAATCTTATATTCCCCATATATGACAAGACACTTTAAAACTTGGAAACACAGATGTTAAAGGGAAGGCAATATTTGAAAGTCCTAAAGTTGCCAAATTATGATTGAATACAGGTAGTGTGATCTACAATTCTAAGTCTAAGGAGACCTTTGTCACCCTAAGTTTATAAATTAGGCCTTCCCACCTTGTAATAATTCTCCTAAATTATTTTAAATAATAATTTTGACCTGAAATACTATCAATACAAGATGATAGTAGTGTCATGTTCCTCAAACTCACTCTTAGTTCATATAGGTTGCCAAAAAGTCCACCTATAGCCTTGTTTATGACTATGGTGGCAGTGAGCATAAAGGAGTAGGTCTAGGTGATAATAAAGATTTAAATATGGATAAAATTACTTAAAAATATAAAATGACCCTAAAATGGGTAGAGAATTTTATGGACCTTGTTCTTGATCTCAAGCCACACCTTTCTACCAATAAGACACAATGAAGACATAGTTAGTTGACTATGACTGAGCAGTCAGTGACCCAAAATTGATATAAAAGTGGTGTTTTAAGTAATTAAAGGTGAATAAAAGTATGTATTATACTAGTGACTCTCATTCTACATGGAAAATATTCAGACATCATGACTAATGCAAATCAACATTTACATGCCTCTTTGCATGCAAAACACTTACCTACAATAGAAAAAAAGATAGTGGATTGGTAGGTTACATATAAGTGATGTTTTTTGAATTTAAAGGTAAGGAAAATTTTTAACATAAATTTTTTTACCTCAATTTTTATATGAGAGTCTTCAAACAACATGACCAAGTGATCATTTAAGGGGAGAAGTCACCTACAGGTAGGGGTTACTATTGAGGGAGAAAACTCAGTTTTAGGTTTCAAGGTGCTTGAAAAAGAGGTTAAAGGGAGGATAATATGTTAATAAAATTAATTATCACCTTTATTATTATTATTATTATTATTATTATTATTATTATTATTATTATTATTATTATTATTATTATTATTATTATTATTATTATTATTATTATTATTACCTCCATGAGCTACCAAAAATGTAAATTAAGCACACTTGGGTCTCATAGGGCTCTAATGCAACTTACAGCCAGGTCAAGAATGGGTAAAGGGAGTGGACAAAGGAGCGAGGTGTGAAAGTTGTAAAGGCATAGAAATGATATAATAAAATATTAAAATAAACTTAGGAGATAAATATGAGGTTTTAAACTTTGTATTCAAGGTAAAACCATTACAGAATACACTTACAGGTTCCTTTCTAAGCCAAACATAGTCAAGTAAGATGACTTAACCTTGTAAATTCAAGAGTATAAAAAGTGATTGAGGGGTTAGATTGTTATAATGAGGTTTGGAATCAATATATATTAGACATGAAAATGTACATGGGAATTTTAAAATGGATATGGAATATAAGGGTGGCTCAGAAAGGAAAAATATGGTCTACACCAAGAAACCCTACACAAAGTCCTTTTGCTAATAGTTTGCCTCAAATTTTAACACTTTAAGAGGGTATAATAATATGTAAAAAGGCTATTATTTTGTGTGGGATATAATAAAAACTTTAATAATAACATAAAATCATTTATTTATTTATAAAAATAGGGTAAGTAACCCCTATTTTGTCTTAGATATGGGGTATTTCCCCTTATGCAAGACCAGTAAGTTTTGGTGAGTGAGGTATAAAAGATGAACTAGGAGATAAAGATACTATTTTAAAAGGTATTTAAAGTTAATTAAATCCAAAAAAACTTAGGATATAAATAATATATGAGGTAAATTAAATTGAGAGTTCTAAAGTACTAAGGTTGCAGTCAGCCCTAGTAGGCATGATTATGCCTAGAGGCCAATCAATAGGTCACTTTCAATTATATACCTAGGTGAGAATTATAATGGATTATAAAATGTGTATGGGATGTATAAAAATATTTTTGAGCTATTTTAATGTAGGGAAGACAAAAAAGGGTCATTTTTGGCTTAAGCTTGCAGATAGACATATTAGCCATGACTAGACCTAGTGTCCAAATGGGGGTATATCACACTTATAGCATGAGATAAGATTTAAAACATATTGAAACATGTTAATGGGGTTATTAAATAGTTTTAAATATTTTATAGTGAAAATAAAACTAAACAAATCCATTTTAGACCTCAAAATAATCTCAAACCTACAAGAAACAAGAAAATAAGCTCGATAGCCTAGTTTTAGATGCTCGTATATTTTAGAGGGTTTACATGGGAGTCATAGGAGTCTATGAATGTTATTAGAGGTATTTAAGTACATGTTTATGTAATTTATTTTCAATTTGGATGTCAGAGCTTTATGAATAAATCTTAAGAGGTTAAACAAGCTTAAAACCCTTGTTAAACCCTTGCAGAGACTGGTTTAAGAAAATGGAGTTAGAAATGCATTATTATGGCATATTTTGGATATAAAAATATTTTAACTTATAAAGGACTCCATAAATCTCCCTAAAATTATTATGAGTTATACGAACTTGTACGAACATGGGGAAAAAAAGGTATTTTTGACCATTTTTTGTGTTGTGCAGGCTACAAGAGGAGTTTGAAGGTGCAATGAAATTTGGGGGAAATATTTAGACTTTTTTATAACTCCATATGGTCATTTAATTATATGAAAAAAAATCCTAAGTTCCCAAACAAGGTGATTCATCTTAGCCAGTCAAAACTAGCATATTGGACAAGCTAGTGAAAGGTGTGAAAACTTCAAGAGGTCTTTTAAAGGTGTCCATGATTATACAAGGCTATGGAGGGTATTTGAATATGTTAAGGTTCCCTATGATATTCCATTTTATGATCATAGTTTCAAGATTGGTGGTATGTATTGTATGAATAATCATTAAGATTTTTTGTATGTCAAAACTACCTATGCAATCTTAATGGCTTGATTTTTCTCATTTGGTTGCACTTTGGAAATTGGTCTATGTGAACCAAGTAATGCACATAAAATTTTAGAGTATATCCACCCATGTCACGTTGACTTTAACCTAGTTTGGCATGTATGTCCAGGGAAGGATAGGTAAAATAATCCCCTTGTACTATAAGTGAACACAAATGAAAGCTAAGAACAATGTTTGATAATTGAAGGGTTTATCCTTATGTGAGTAGCTTCAAGTCAAGGATAATAAACTTGTTTTCAATACCTCAGATCATGGTTGGTTATATTCTCCATTTAAGGTTTCTATTAAAGAGATCTCAAGGGTGAAAATCCAATATGGGGATAAAATTCAAACACCATAGCCACCTCTATTTTATCAAAGCTAAAAAAAGATGTAGAATGGGAAGGTTTACCTTAATTTATTCAAAAAGTTATTACACTCCACATAATGTAATCTCATGGTGAATGTTTATGAGGTTTGTGTAAACCTAATAGCTTCATTCTTATAGTTTAGGCCTAGAGATAACATCCTAACATAAGAGGAGGTTATTAGGTCAGAAGATAATGTTGGTTAAATGGAATTTCAACTTAGTCAATATAATAATAGAAGTACTCAGATAACTATAGTAACATTAGGCCAAAATGAACCTAGAACATTGTAAGTAACACCTATAGTGCATTGATGGTAAAGGGATAATTACATGGTCTTGAGGCAAAAATGAGTCCATTCAAGTATGAAATGGTCCTAGTGACCTTAAGATAAGCCAAAAGTGTGAAAAATAATTCTCAAACATGTATCATCACCTATAGAAATATCTTGACTCCCTAATAAGCACCTACAATTTGACTCAAGAGATAAACTAGCCTTAAGCTAATGAATGATGCAGGTTTAGTTGGTAGGCAGAGATGTAAGATGGAGATGATCATGTATAAATCACTCTCAGAGTGATAATATAAAACTTCTATATGATTCTCAGAGTCAAGGATGAACATATTAAGTTTAGACAAAGATTCTTAAGCCCTATTGAATCTATGAATGCACTAATATGCCTACAGTTAGTTTTAAGAATTTGAAGTGTTATGGCCTCTATAGCTGTGAACAAAATTTGTAAATTGGTACAACAGGTCATCATGGGTTGAAAAATAATTTCATGGTATCCTTTAGGCTGGACTAATAGTGTAATTACTTGGTTTTTTATCTTAGACCTGGCCCACTCCTTGGGCAAGGGGCAACCAAGAGATTAAGAGAGATTTATTGGCTCAAAGCCTAATAAAGTATACACTAAAATATTAAAAGGTGATCCAAACACTAACATAAACATCCTACCACTCATTCAATTTCATGTGAAGGTAGGTACACATTCAATACTACCATTAGGCCAACTGACCTAAGACACCCCACAAACAATGCAACTTGTAGACCTAGTGCATTGATGATAAAAGGATGAATGATAGAGTATTAATGCATTATGGGATGATGTGTAGGATTTAATTGGAGGTGAATTAATTTTGAGGATGTTTTAAAGTCACTACGACGATTCATAGGTGGTCACGTACTGATAAAACCTAGTCTATGCCTATGATGCCCATAACTAGGCATGAACTTTAGGCTTCTAACTTTACTCCTATGATCATGTGTTATTCCAAATAAATGTGAGAGATTTTATGGGATAATGTAGGGTTGATGGGACTCATTATTTTTTATAGGATAACTTATATTATCATTTTTGGCTTCAATTTATCTCAGGGGTGTCTAGAATGCATAGTTAACTACCTGAGAGGTAACTTATTTCACTCCCATATGTATGGATGAGATGCATGGGGTCTTGATTACTTAGTGAGATTTGAGGGAGGTCATTTAATTTAAATCAATGACATTGGTTCAAAGTTTAGGGGCCTAACCTTTATGAACCATTTATAAGAACCTCAACTACCTAAAACCCTCATAGGACCCTGATGAGAAAGAGATAAAGATAAATTTATTCAAAAGGGGTAAATTGGAATGGAAAATTATTTGGATCCACCTGAAACTCTCTTAGGCTTCCACCACTTAATTATTTTGTACCTTCGCTTATATAGATGGGTAAAATTCTATGTTTTCTATAATATTTGAGGTGATTTGAAGGTGTAGAAAGGAATAGATGGGTCAAATAAATGGTAGAAGGCATGTGGAGATGTGTTTTAACTCCTAAAACCCCATTCTCACCTTATTAATGTATGGATACTTCTCTATTAAGCTGATTGGTGTTGGAAGTCTTGGATAGAACAATAAGAAGCAAGGTAACTAACAAGTTGAATATAAGAAGTATGGTTTTGAGTCTTATTGAGGTATACATGATAGAATAGAGGACAAAGAAGTTATGAATATTTGTTTCACATCTCTAAAATGAACTATCTTGAGTATGTGTAGGTCACCCTAGTGACAAGTGTGAGAGTTTAATCCTCAAGGGCTAGTGAATTATCACAAGGAAGTAAATAATAAGTGGTAAAGAGACAATTATCAGTTAGAGGGTTGCATAATGACCTATAATAATCATGTTTAAACCTTCTCAATTTAGTGCATATGTGTTAATGACCTCTAATGTAGTTTTATATAGTTAGTGGACTCCCCATCAAGAAGAGTAGTTTTAAGAAAGATAATGAAGTATATTTACGCCAACTTTAGGAGGATGTTATAATTTATATAGACACTTGTCCAAGAGAACCTCATGATCTATTTTATAACCCCTTATATTTCATTGTAACTACTCTTCAATACTTAAGAATTGGCATTGTAACTCTCTAATGTCACTCTTTCTCTCTCTTCACCTATTACTCTATATAATGAAGCTATTTTGGCATTATAAAGAATCCAGAATTGGTATGGTGAATCCATACTAGTTTGACATCTTGTTTTGCCTTTGAATAAACTTATTAAGCTAGTTTAGTCTTTGAAATTCTTGCCTAAGTATGTCAAGTAGTCCATTTGGATTATAAGTGATGATTGTTTCTCCTTGCTTCCATTCTGCTTTTGCATGTATTGTGTAAGTAACATTTCTTCTAATAGATATCATGAAGTGTAAGTGATTTTAAGGTGTATTTTAAGTTTTAATAAGATTACATTGCCTAAAATTAGACCTTATATTCATCCACCTTTATAAATGCATGGTAATCTACCTCCATCTAGAAACACTTTTGCTAGAATATCCTTGAGTTGAGATTAGTTTTAGCAGTTTGCCTTCATAGTGAAAGTTTAAGTATGTTTATGGAGATATCCTTGGTGTATTACCTCCATTATTGTAGGTTAATTTCAGTTTTCTTCTATTTTCACCCCCAATAAGTGATTATCTTAGTGTAGATGAGAGCCTAAACAAATAGATCAAGGGAACAAGCCCATAATCTAGAGATCTATCTCTTGTAGAAATCTACCTATATTTAGAGATAGCTCCATGTTACCCCAAATTTGAGAAGGTCTGATTAACTTATCTAGGGTGTAAATTTTGGATATAATTGTTTTGGCATGCTCAGTGGGACCTACGGTCTAAGAATTTTGCTTAAGGTGGATACTCGTCTTGCTAATAAAGTGGTTGTAATAGTGTACTTCATATAGTATTTGGTAACTCCAATAATTGACTCTTAGTTTTAGATTAGTGCATTATTTCATGCCTAAGGTAAACACAAGATCTCATACTAAAGGCATTCCTTTTGATTTCCATGAGATTCCTTATTATTTATTCAAAGCAAACATATTTGCTAGCACTCATCCTTACCCAAATAAATCCTACCTTACTCATGGACCTATAAGAAGGATTTTGATTGGCCAAATATTAAAAAATCCTAAATATATCATGGAAATTAACATACCTTTTATTTATTTCAATGGATATAGTCCTCTAAGACTTTCCCATTATGATGGCATTCTCATATCATCCCTCAAAAGTGTCCCTTCATATATAGGTGAGACTGCCATTACTCCTATTGAACACATTAGAAACATTGCCAACTTATGAAATATACATCATATCATTGACGAGAATATATCCATTAGGTTATTGGTTATTTATTTCAAGTGGAAGGCTCTTGATTGGTATGGTACTTTGGTAGTTGGGCGATGCTTTGAGGAGAAGGATTGAGGATAAGAGTGACAACTTGTCATTGACTGATAAGTTCACCAACATAAATAAATAATCTCAATAAGTTATCCAAGAATTGAACACAAGGTTTAAAAATACATGGTATATGATCCCATTCTTGGTAATACCTATTGCATATCATGATTTCCTTTATTATCTTAAGGCTTTTGACCGTGATATTTCTATGATGGTATAATCTATGGGAGGAAACACATTTATTAATGCTTATGAAGTGGCCATTAGAGATTAGAACTATATGATTTAGTATGGGAATATTTCTTCAATACCACCTATGCCTCTATTCCTTGATTTACAAACCTCTACACCTATTGTTTCTCCCATCCCTACACCAAAACATAAGCCAGTTTCCCCTAGTCAATCAAGTAAATATAATGAGGTAGAAAGAGTGAAGGCTCTTGAGCAAGATATTTTAGGTCTCAAATATATCATATAATAATATAAATGGAGACCTTTCTAAATCTCCCATCAACATAATCATTCCTATCCAAACTATCAAGGCAATAAACTACCCTTTCAAGGACATCTTAAAGGTCAAGGGTAACTAGTTCAGAAAAATCATATAATGGTTATAATCCCAATCCTCCCTCCAACTTAAAATAATTAGTTCCTACTCAAAACAAAATTTCTCAAAATCATGAGGGTTAGCCTCCATGGGATCAACCTCATGATCTATCTAGCTATGACAATGATTCCTTTAATCAAGCTTTCACAACATATTTGGGAATAATGATATCCATGACTCAAGTTGGGGTATCTATTAGAGGAGAGAATAATGGAGAGAGTGCTCAAGAGGATCCTAATTTAGTAAATTATTAGAAATAAGACTCATGTGATGTGAATTACCAAGGACAATCAAGTAAAGACTCAAGTCTTGTAGCTACAAATATAAGGTCAAAGAGAAAGGCAATTGAAGAGATTCAAGGGGTTGGTAATGGTCCATCAATGAGATTTCAAACATTCAATGGGGAAGGTATGTATAATGAAATCCTAAATGCACGAATAGATTAAATAATTTATAATGCTAAGATTTTTTTCACACCTCAAAATTCTCATGTTATAGGTAACACTATTCTTATTAGTGGACAAGCTAAGGTTAATGGCTCTTTCACTAACATTATAGAGTATATGAAGAAGGCTCATGTAAGTGTATCTATGGGGGATACACTAGCAATACCTAGATAATCATACATGCTCCAAGACGAGCTATCCAAACTCAACATGGAAACCAAGTAGCCTAGTGGTAAAAAGGCAGCCTTGACAAACACATTGAAGCATAGTGAGGGATAGCCAAAAAAATAGAGAAAGTGGATAAAACTCCTCCATTTTATCTCTATATCTTAATTGGAGATGATTTGGTTCACAATATTTTGATTGATAGTGGATTGAGTACTTCAGTCATGACCAAACCAGTAGTTGATAAGTTGAATTTTAAGTATAAGCCTCATTCCAAAGGGGTTTTACAACTATATGGGTTAGTTGCCAAGAAAATTGGCATAATAAAAGTTTCACAACTTGTTCTTCATGATTGTAATGATTTAACTATTTCTCAAGATGTGGTTGTGGATGTGCCACCTCACTTTGACCTTTGCTTATCATGATATTTTGCTACTAAGATTGGAGGATAATTGACTTCATATTGGTCTTATAGGGCATTAAGGACTAAGTATGGTGCTAAAGTATCAATCAAATCTGATCCTATATATAAATTTCATATAGATCCATATGTGCCTTATACATCAAACATGAATTGAAATATCAATGATGAATAATATCATCTTAGTGATCAATAACCTCTCACACGTCTTGATGGTATAGTTGACTTATACCTTGATGAATGGGGAGTTTAGTAGTATGGATTTGATTCATATGATTAGATTGAATAAATAGGTATTAGTACATACATCCTCCATGAATAATGTGATGGGTCTCTTGAGGAAAATTATGATGGCACTCTAAGATAGGCTGCATGGGGCAACTACCTTTTTCACATGGATGATGATGTTAATATTCCAACTATAAAACAACATGATAGTCCTATTGAGAATTCAATTTTGCTTGCCAAATAAGAGAATATTTATGGTCACGAACCTCAAGAAAAGGTATATGATATGTGGGAATAATTCAATGCCATATTATAGAAGTTTGAAGAAATAAGTAGCTCTAAAACTTTCTAAAAGGAATATAGACCTAATTATGAGGTCAATCATGTACCTAATGAACATAAAGAAGAGCTTGGGGTATATACCAAGAAGAAAACAAATTTGGTAGACCATGAATTATTTTTAAAACTAGAAGATAACCTTGATGACTCCCAATAACAAACATATCTTGATTCAAATACATTTGAAGTTATGAAGGGTTTCATGACTCCCAATGATTAGATTGAGGAGTGCCAAATGGACATGATAAAGCCCAAGTAAGCTAAAAAGTCAAAAAAACGTATAAGAAATATATATGGAGAATTCATGTGATTTCCAAGTGATACACTTTAAATTAGTAGAAACTCAAAAAATGATAAGTCATGTGATTATCTTCATAAGCAATTTTTCATTGACAAATATTCATCATATGATAGTTTGTTCTCATAGAGAAACAATGATTCTAGGAACATTATATTTAACCCTGGTCAACTTAATGAATAATTTGTCCTTCACCTCAAGTGTTTAAGGTCTTATATATATTAAGATAGGTGTGTGTTTTCCATAAGTGCTAGGCACATTATTTGGTGTGAGTTATTTGTGTGTTTTCCTTAAGTGCTTGGATAACACATGTGTGTGTCTTGTTGTCTTATTTTGTGTGTTTGTTTATTTTTATGTGGTGTGAGAGTTTTTAGTATTTTCAAAGGCATATCAGTGTTAATTACAACATATGAGTGATTATATTACCTAATAGAAGGACAAGGAAAATGATCCTTAGCATAACAAGCATGCTACCCCTATAAATTGCCAAAATGTTGACCAAAATTTTACCCCAAGAGGAATTGGGTCAACCCTTGCATGTTCAAACATTACATAAGGTTCTATAGGTTTGAAAAAGGTCACCATGGTCCTGAATGAGATCAAGTCATTCCTTGAAGGTCATATGACATGTTTTAGCCTTTGTCATATTTGTCTATTTTTATGTTTAAAGAAGCAAGATAACATATTTCATGTCAAGTAAGGGTTAGATAAGGCTTTGAAATTGAAATATTATAGGTATAACATAAAATAGAATATCAATTTTAGATGTTTTTATGGATTGGAGTGACTCATCTATAGGTGTGAATGCTTCAATAATGCGTATTAGAATCCCCACAAGTCATTTTAAAGCTCGATTAGTTTTAAAAAAATCTAAAATTAATAAATATCATTTCCTCTCTCCTATCACTCCCTTAGACATCTCAAAAAGAGTCCACTATTTTCATTTGGGAGAGACTAGAGAAGAGGACTTGGGGTGAGTGCACTTAGAGGATGTTATGGGTACCTATAAGCTTTGATTATATGTTTAGATTTTAGAGATTAGTGGTTTGTGTTGTATAAATAAAATTTAAGATTGTTGGTACCTCTAAATTGCCTATGTAATCCTAATGGCTTAATTTTTCTCATTTGGTTGCACTTTGGAGATTGGTATGTGTGAAGCAAGTAATGAACATAAACTTGTAAATCATATCCACCCATGTCATGTTGAACGCAACCTAGTTTGTCACATGTGCCCATGGAAGGATAGGTAGTGTTGGCAGAAGAATTTGGATTGTAAATATGTGCAAGATATTTGTCTATTATTTATGCATTATGTACTCATTTTGTCATGTATAAGTCTATTTTGTCATATTTCCATGACTTGTAATAGGTTAAAATATGAATAGACTTCACTTTTATCACCAAGTATGAGAATAATATGAATAGTCATAGATTGGAAATGTCTATATATAATTTTGTTTGTAAGAAGAAAAGAGTTTCACATTTGAAGAGATCAATAGATATTTATCTGGTTATGGTTACATATGTGATTTCTTACTATGCTTCTTTCAAGCATTATTATGTATAATATTTGGTTACTTTCTATCTGATTTAATCCAAATGCTTTAATTTTATTTATGAAACCTTGGTTGTTCTTAATTCCTAAATAATGCAGGATAATTAATACTTATTAGGTTCCTATAATCAAAAGTGATGTATGAACTCAATACACTATTTTGTGCACTCACAATATATCATAGATATCCTTAGCCTTAGTATGTTATACTACTCCAAAAAACTCTACTAACTATGGTGCAGTGAGTGTGGAACACTCCTTTTGAAGGAAATTATTCTAAGATGGTTACCATGGTAGAGAGATATTGAGACATGGCTAGACCAAAGGATATGTAATTTTTTAGAAGAATCAAAATGGACTAGTCTTACCATAAAAGAAGTCAATTGAGAGTATATTCATGGAGAGATTTATGATTTTTTTGATACAAATTTATTGAATTTATAGCTAACTAGATAGTGTGGTTGGAATTTTATTAATTTAATCCAGGGATGGAAGAAACTATACTTTGGACTAAAGAAAAGATAGATTGGTTATATAAATTGTACATCGACTTGACAAGATCAATATACTATTGGGTTAATACTATAGTAGATGGATATATAATTATTTTGAATTACAAGGATACATATCTTTCAAATGAAGGACTTGTTTGTTAGAGGAATCTGAGTGAAATTTTTGTAGTGACTACCTATCCTTGTGAAGATGTTGGTTGTGGAAAAAGCCATGGTACCTACTCCAACCAATATGGAGTGTTCACTTTGGGCATATGGGGGTATGTGTGATATGATGATGAATGATTATTAGATAAGAGGATAAGTATTGAAATTTAATCTAAAATGGAGATGTGAGGGAGAAATATTCATAAGAAAATTCTAGATTTATAATGTGCTCTGCAACAATAGAATAGATCTAGTAAATAAAAGAATACCCAGGTAGCTATGAATATAATTAAGAGTAAAAATAAAATAAATGATGAATAAATATGAATATGTGATGAGTGAATTAAAGAATTAAGGATGAAGAAATATGAGATGAAATAAGAAGAAGGATGCCAAAAAAATAAAAAAAGTGATGGAGAATGAGATGAAGAAGAGATGTTCAAATAAAAAGGTGAGAATAATGTAGAAGTAGAACAATTAGGTGATAGATGTAGTGAATAGATACAATAATGGGTATTATTAGAAGAAGGACATGAGGTATTAAGTAAAGAAGAAGAACAAACTCATAGAGTAATTTTAGGTTCAAGTTTAGAAGAAGAAAAATTCATAGGAAAGAATCATTCACTAGAAGAGCACACATCCTTACAATCCAATTTCTTATATTCTAGTAGAAACTTTCAACCAGGTGGATGGAAAGATAGTAGTTAGGACAGTCCATTTTTAGAACAAGTGCATCATTGGGGTAGTAAAATAGAAACAACATCAATTTGAAAGGATTTAAAGTCCATAGGTTTTATTGAAACCAAGCAGCAAAAAGAAGGAAACATAGAGTACATAGGTTGACTCTCTTAGTGCATAGATAAACCTTTGTAGTACATAAGCAAGGTCACACAAAATACAACCTCCTCTTGTAACAACTACACAACATATCCCCTCAATACCAACTTACACCATGGGTGTTGTAGAAGTATTTATAAATTTGGTAATATATGATGGGTATATGGACCCTAAACAATACTTACTAGGATGCGAGATGAGATGGCTAGCTAAGGGCATTACTGATGAAGCTATCAAGTAGTGTGAGTTAATAGGGGCATTGAATGGAAGAGTGTTTGAGTTTATGTACCATACATAAATTATGTAGGGAAGTCTACAACAGGTTGAAGAATGGCTTATTTTAGAGTTTAAGATAAATAAATGTACAAGTCAGACTATTCAATACTTGAGAGAAATTAGGTAGAAGTTGAGGGAATTAGTCTAGGACTATGATCATAAGTTCTCTAACATTATGAATAAGGTATAATTTTACTTAATATATAAAGATAAAGTTATGTGGTTTATCAAAGGATTGCATTTCAAAATCAAACTTGATGTAGTGCAAACTCAATATGATACTAAGGCAGATGCTAGAGCTTCTACCCTATAGGTGGAGCAAATTGAAGACTATGGGGAAGCTCTCATCATGGGTTCTAAGATTTAAAATACATTGCAATATTTTATGAAAAGGATGGAACAATATCATAAGGTAGATAAACCTAAGCTAAATCTATGGTACATCATAGGATAGATTATCCTAAGATTAAGACAAAATTCTATGAAATCTGTAGAGTAGTAGGACATACAACAACACAATGCCATCTCCTGTAATAGTATGTCAAAAATCCATAGAATTTATATTTTAATCTTTTAAATTGCACAATCATGATGAAAAAAATTGTAAGGATTTGTAAGATCTCAAATAAGATATTACAAATAATGTATTCACCATCATTTTGCAACAAGTGTCCTTGATGAAGTACATAATTCTAGGCCCCATAGATTGATAAAGGTTATGTGGCCCAGGTAGGTTAGCAATGGATTCTTAGTTTAACTTAGTATTAGCTTCAAGGTTTTTCTAGTTTTACCCCTCCTTCACCGAGTTAGATAACACCATCACCACAATATCAATATACTTCACCCTAGAATCCATTAATGATGTAGTAACAACAAACTGGTTGGACCCCACTAGTTGTAAAACAAAAATTTGGAATTGGAGATAATACCCAACACCATCAGCATTGGAATATAACATATAAATAAGGAGGGTATATATGAGGTTATCAATTTAATAGAGTAAGATCTAGGGGTGGATACAGAGGAGGTTACCAAGGTGTCAAAGGAAATAATTATCAACACCCTCCTTTACAATGTTATTTATGTGGAAAGTATAATCATGTACAATGTAATTACACCATAAATCCTTAAATATAGTTTCATTGTGCATATTTTAGAGTATATGACCAACATGAGATAAAATACTATGCTATCATAGAAAATCAAATAAAAAAAAGGTTGTCAAGAATGTTAACATGGTAAATATGTAACCTAAGGAGGATGCATTTCTGAATGCCATTACAAGACACTAGTACACAGAGAAATGACTACCTCCTTTCAAAATACCTCAAGACTAGGGAATTTAGAATGTAAAATAGGACAAATACCCTAACCCATCTTTATATAAGGGTCTCATGTATGAAACTACATAAATGCTGAAAAATATTCGACATAAAAACACTACTGAAGGAGATGATGCAATAATAGATGCCCAAATGTATGGTTAAAATTTGTGTGCATTATGCATTAGGATGGATATTTTTCTACAATAACATATTTAATAAAGATTTTAAGTATACTACATAATAAATACATCTCTCAAAACGTCACAAACTTGATACATAATTTACTAGAGTGTACACAGTGAGGGTAACAGAAAGAAAATATTGTTTGGTATGTCAAAATAAAGAATCCATGGGATGTTGATGCATGAATCAACATTGAAGTTTTTGGATATGAAATTCCAAATGTTATATTTTATTTTGGTAGTATGGTCAACAAGATTCCTAGGTCTACATGGGAGGCTATTGGATGGTCAATTCTAAGTTACAATGTAGTAATTTTGAGCTTAGTAGATTATGGAAAAGTTGAGCCCATTGGTAGATAGGAATATATTGAGATTAAAGTCATAGAAATGAGCCTGTGAGGTGACTTTGAAGTCATCAATATGAATATAATAACAATATATTACCCTATGTTGATTGGTAAAAAATTATCATATGATGGTTAGATGACTATCAATATTATACAATATCAACTAGAGACATATCAAGGAGATAATATTGTCATCATTCCTATGAATAAGGTGCACAAACCCTAAATCATTATGGTTAAACCAAACTCTCCTTATGTTGTGCATGAAGCCAACTAGATGTAGGTAAAATCTTAAGAGAAATCAGAATATCTTTGTGCACTTAAGTGCAAATTCTTATATGAGAAAACTAAACCTTAGGTATAATCTTTACTCACTCAACAATTGAAGACATATAAATAATGGAATCCTAAACCAATAGTTACTCAATAATTGGTACCCCAAATTGTCATATAAGATTATGTATCCATATCTGCAAATCCCCTACTCATTCAAAAGTTGATTTTATCTATCAAGTAGATGATCATATGTAGGACTATATAGAGTTGACTAGAGAAGGCACTTTTCCTTGGGAAATAACTTTATCTATTAATGGAGACTCAAATGCACATCTACTCAACTAGGCTTGGGCTGATCATGAATTTTTCCCTATGAGAATAGTATTTACACATGAGAAACAAATTCCTTTGTACTATGCAACTTAGGATATCAATCTATTAATTTTTCACCTACAAGTTCATGTATCTGCCATTAGTTAGTGGGTCAATTCCTTGAATTATGATCTGAAGGGAGTTGTAATGATGTGGTAGGAAATTCGTATAAATGATCAACTCGATTAGGATGATGCATGTGAGCTCATGATTAGTTGATTACAACTACCACAAGTCATCATAAGTAATTGGTTTTTCTTCCAAAAATGTGAGTGCCCTAAAATTCATATTCATAAATGTGTTGAAGTTTGGATTGAAGAATGTGTGGCACTAAAGTACTGGGTTCACATCTTTCATTACACACTAGCTCCTTTACCATCAACATGGTATATACATCAATAAAATATGAGGGAGACAAAGCATTAGGCATAGATACAAAGCAACTTCATACAAACATTTGTTTTTGAAGATGAGAACCCTTTAGTTCATAATCTGCCATTGAAAATCAAACATTTCCTATACCATGGGTGTGCAGAAGATTTAAGCACCATGATAGAATCCACTTCATAGAAAAACATGGCATGTGATCTAAATAAAACATTATAAAGATAAAAAGTTGTTAAGAGGGAAGAAAAATATTTTATGCAGTCATTCAATAGAATACAAAATGAAGAGGAAGAAATTGACAATTCAGATATTGATGATGATATCAATTTGACTGATTTGTTTGAACCTAAATGACCACTAGAACTTGTAAAGGACATAATCACAGAACCTAATGAAGAAGAAAAGTTGCATAACATACAAATAAAAAAATAGGAAGGGTAATGAATGAAACAAAAATTTGTTTTTGATGAAAATCATAAGATTTACCAATATCCTATTAAAAAGCATGTGGAAAATATCAAAAGTGAGGATTTTCCTAAATTGGGACATATAGGTGATTAATGGATTAAATCTAAAGTTTCAAAAGCTATGAAACTCATGTAATATTATCAAGATGTGTTTCCCACTAAATTTTCATATGTCAAAGGATTCAATCCATCTCTATGCAAAATGCATGTTGAACTCAAGGAGTGTGCATGACCCATAAAGAAATAACCATACAAGTTGAATCAAAACATGAAGTTGAAAGTGAAGGATGAACTCAATAGAATGCAAGTCATAAGTATAATCTATCCCATTGAAAAGATATATTGGGTTAGTCTTGTGGTAGTTAGCATAAAAAAATAGGGGAGATTAGAGTATATTGTGATTATTTAATTTTGAATGATGCATGTGTGAATGATCCATTTCTGATTCCCTTCACAGATGAAGTTTTGGAATCTATTTCAGGTCATGAAGTTTAATATTTCATGGATGGTTTCAATGGCTATGAAAAAATACCCATTGTATAAGAAGACAAATCTAAAATGAATTTTACCATCCTTTTCATACAAGGTAATGCCTCTTAGCCTCAATAATATACCTACATTTTTTTAATCAAATAGTGGTGATTGTATTCAAAGATTTCATTCATGACTTCTTAGAAATATATCTTGATGATTAGAAAATATTTTCTTTATTCAAATAATATTTATCTAAGATGCACCTTATGTTAGAATGTTGTTGATCTCTATGCATTGCCCTAAAGTTAAAAAATGCTTATTTTTTACACCTTTTAGTTTCCTACTAGGTCATGTAGTGTATAGTGAAGGTATTTTGGTAGACCAAGCCAAAATTTCAATCATTCTAAGCATGCCTCCACCAGTTAGATTCATATAAGTGTGATCATTTCTTGGCTATATAGGGTACTACTAGGAGTTTATCAAGGGATATGCAACCATTTCATCTCCATTGGATTATTTACTATGCAAAGGTGTGAATTTTTTATGGACTTTCAAGTGCCAAGAAACCTTTATCAAAATAAAATAGAGACTAGTTATTTTGCCTATTCTCATCTTTAAAGATTGGATCAATCCCTTCCATGTTCATTTTGATGCTTTCGGTATTGCATTTAGTGTTGTGTTTGTGTAGTCATGAGAGGGTAGACTAGACCACCCCATACATTTTGCAAGCCAAAAATTGTTTGATGTAGATAAGAATTACATGATAATTAAAAGAGAAGCACTGGATATAGTGTTCTCACTAAAAAAACTTCAACTCTATCTTCTTGTGACACCATTTGAAGTTTTTACGGATCATCAATCCCTGTGCTATACCTTATCAAAAAAACTGTTGCTTAGAGGATGCATTTCAAGATGGTTGATGTTATTTCCAGAATTATAATTTTGTATTAATGTAAATCTATAAATAGAAAACATGGGACTAGATCATCTCATCAGTCACATTCCCCAATAGTGAAGAATCAAAAGAACTATAGGAAGATTCTCTTGATGCCCATCTATTTCATGTTTTTATGATTCCCAAAAATGTTGAAAGCAATTTTTAACTTCCTTGAATAAGGAGTATTCCCTAAACACTACCAAGAAAGAGAAAAGAAGTAGTTTTATCACCAAAGCATTATGATATACCATTATAAATGGGCTTTTATATCACCTAGGGAAGGATGAAGTACAGTGCAAGGTAGTTTTTGGAACATGATCTACAGCTCTTAATGGAGGCCCACTAAGGAATAATAGGGGGTTATTTTTATTAGAGAAGCTATTGTAAGGAAATTATTACAGAATGGATTATAGTGGCTAAAATTTTTTCAAGATGCATATAGAGTAGCCATAGTAATGTGATGTATGTCAACGCTATGGGTAAGACACTACAAAAAGGATGAAATGCCCTTGTATCCCTTACTATTTGAACAAAATTTTGAATAGTATGGCATTACTTTTGTCAAAATATACCACTTTATTAATTCAGATGTAGTAAAGAAAGATAATATTATCACTATAATAGATTACATTACCAAATGGATCAAAGTCACCATGACACCCCAGCTATGGTACGAAGGATGCAACAAAGTTTCTTTATGAGAATATCATTAAAAGATTTAGATGTCCCATAAAGCTCATTAGTGATCAATGGATATACTTATTGGATAATAAAATCAAATCACTTACTAAAAAAATTCATGATTTTTCTTCATAAAAGCAATGCATACCAATCCATAAGCTAATGGCCAAGTTAAGGCTTCTAACAAAAGTGTTGGGAAAATGTTAAAAAAGCTTTGTGAGGTCAAAAGAGATGATTTAGAAGATCACATTCCTACAATTATTTAGGCATATCACACATACTATAATAGGGCTACAGGATTTACTCCATTTTAGTTGGTATATGGGCTTGAAACACTTATGCTAATGGAATATTTGGTACCCAGTCTACACATTACAATGGCCATGAGACTAGGGGATCATGAATATCTCACCCAATAAGATTCTCAAACTAAATCAAATGGATCAATATCAACATAAATCATCTTGGATGCAAGAAGTTCATAAGTAGAGCCAAAAACCAATGCATGATAGGAATCTATGCCATAAATAATTTCATAAAGATAAACTAGTTTTGTTATATGTTAGTCATTTTAGATCATTTATGGGAAAAATAATAAACTAGATGGGAAAGGGACTTATGTTTTTACATGGAATAATTTAGAAAAGAACCATTGTTTTAAGAGATCTATAGGGAACCATTTTTCTTGGATAGATGAATGGTTGTAGTCTTAATCCCTACCACCAATAGTCTTAATTGATGTCTTTATATACTGAGCGAAGGTGGGTGATAAGTAGCATCAAGTAGATTAGGATTTCCCCATTTTTGTATGTTTTATTCTCCTCTCTCCTCTCTCTCTCCTCCTCTCTCTCTCCTCTCTCTCTCTCTCTCTCTCCTCTCCTCTCTCTCTCTCTCTCTTCTCTCTCTCTCTCTCTCTCCTCTCTCTCTCTCTCTCTCTCTCTCTCTCTCTCTCTCTCCTCTCTCTCTCTCTCGCTCTCGCTCTCTCGTGTGTGTGTGTGTGTGTGTGTGTGTGTGTGTGTGTGTGTGTGTGTGTGTGTGTGTGTGTGTGTGTGTGTGTGTTTGTAGATGATCTCTTTAGTAGATTTTATGAAATAGAATACTAAGTATAGTGTATGTCAAACCATGTATATAATAATTTAGGTGTGACATCATGGATGTTAGAAGGAATGAAAGAAAGAAATTAAGTCTAGGAAATATAGAGATAAGTTAAATCACCCATGATATTTGTTGTATAATGGTCATACCCCAAATAGTTAATTCCAAATCCAAAGTTAAATAAATCTAATCTTCACCAAATCTATAACTAATAAACATCATATGCTCATACTCCATTATGAAAAATAAATAACATAATGATGTATCTTCACACATGCACCAATAAATAACTACCTTAATTTCTATATCAAATAAGATTTTCCACATCAATATGTGCATTGATGTCAAAACAGGTAGCTCAACATGACATTTACATAGAAACCAATAGGTACAAAATCTTAAAGGCATAAGCTTTTAAACCAAGTCAACATTTCATCCTTGTAAATATTTTCATGATATGAGATTTGGAATACTTGAGTTAATTTCATTGCACAAAGAGAAAAAAGAGTATTCAATTTCTTCTCTTAGTAATCATGAATTCTTCACAACTTATTAGGGTTTGATAGACACTCAAATAGAAGAAATGGGCATTGATTTGACACTTCAACAAAAAAAATTCAATGATCTGAATTTCCTTTAATTTTCTTCGAGTAGGAGAGCAAAAAACCATTTCACCCAAATCCCATCGATGTTATGCAACCTCTGGATCTTATAGTACCCCACTGCTTTGATAACACAAACATTGAATGCTTGATTTGTATGCAGCCAATTTTCATGAATTGGGGGATAATTTACAAGTCTTGTGTGGATGCTACAATGATGATAACATCTACATTGGCCCCTAACACCATGATCATCATCAACATAGAAGTAAATGGCCCAAGAGTTTGGGCATGTCTATATGACGATATTGTCTTGCTCTATAAAGGAAATGAATGTTGATTATTATCTAGGAGGTTAGAGATTTGTATGTTCAAGGATCTAGAGGGATCCCAATTGAATAAATTCATGACAAACTAGTGTATATCCTAGTAGAATTCATCATATGGAGGTTCTATCAGACCACCAAGTCCGCTTAGTAAATTTTAAAAAGGGATATGAGACATTACCCACTACATGATCCACCAAAATGAGTAGTTTAATTGGATTGAATAATTCATTTAAGAGATACTAACAAACATCAACAAGTGATTTACATATCCCAAGTCAACATTCAAGTACTAGTTCCTCATTTTTATCTTGTGATTTACATAATGGAGGTCCCTTGAGGGAGAAGGTGTACCTCAACACTGACTAATGGATAGTGTAATAATTTCACAACCTGAATATGAAAAATGAAGCATGATTCCCTAGTGCATGAAGATAACTTTAACACATGATGGGAGGAGTGCTTGGATTTGATCTCCACATATCATTAGGTGCTACTAGATGTCATGAAATATTTAGGCTAACATGTTGTTATCACCTTACTACTAAAAGGCATGTTCATCCATCTCTATAAGATATTGAGGTCACCCTTTAGACCTCTACCATTATTTTTACTATGGCCATGGTATAGGTTGGAGTTTCCAATAAAAAAACCTATGTATCTAGGTATGTGATGCCACTCTAGGCTATACCACCTAGCATAGCCATCTTGTGAACAATAGTAATAAGACGAAGCCACCACTTCATAACCACAAAAAGGAAAGTGCAAGCTCTCTACCAAAAAATAATTAGCATCTCCCCCATTGAAGTGCAAGACAAGGAACACTAATACATGGTTAGATGATCCTAAGGTACCTGTAGATCACAAGTTCATGTGAC
>JARHVA010005940.1:1000000-1053340 GCA_037957365.1 Torreya grandis | reverse complement strand
TTCATATCACCAAGTTAGAGTTCTTGAATGCTGTGAATTTCACTCGCTTATTAAACTATCTCTTGACCACATCCTGATGTTTGCTAAAGTTATATAATGTTTTATACATGGAGTCTTCCATTTCAATAATATTCAAAACTATACAATATATTTTATCATTTATATCCATGTATTCTTGCATAAATTTATATGTCAACAATTTTAGCATGATTGGGAACACTGGCTATTTCTCATAACTAGTAGATATGGTGAATTTTTAAGGGCTTGATTGTACCTAGTTTGATCCATCGAGAGGGCATATTTTAATAATATGTGCCAATCCCTTGGTTTATCTAAAATTTAATTCTTGATATAATTTATGAGCTTATTATTAGTTAACTCAACTAATCTATTCCCTTACATGTAGTGATTTGAGGATGATATAATAATAATCTGATTATCATGGTTCCAATCAATGAACTCAAATTATTAAAATGTTGATCCATTATCACAAACCAAAGAGATAGTGGTTCTAAACTTCATTTTGATATGTTATTCAATAAAAATTATCACATCTTGGGCTCTAGAGTTCTTAGTGGTTAATACCTTAGTCTATATAATATAATAATCTATATCAGTGAGCTTAAACTTATGTCTAGCTAATGAATTTGGGTTTATAACATTGATGAAGTGTAATCATGATTGGGTGAACATACTACCTTCAATCATAGGGTATAGTGGCATTGATGTGTGTACCTCTTTTTTACCAAAATTTAGCATTCATGGTAGGTCCTCACATGGAATTAAGTATCCTTAAAGATTTTTGGCTAGTAATAACCCATTTTGAGTATTTTATAGGTTGTAGTATTGCTAGATGGATGGAATTTGCCTATCTTTTGACACATATTTTCTAAGATTTCTTGATCTTTTCCATGTGATAGACATCTTAGATAAATGCCTTCATAATTATTTCTATAGAGGACTCCCTTCCTGATCATATAACAAGCATCCCTGATCCTTAAATATCTATTTTTCTCACTTTTTAGTTATTGAGGGAATGCTATAGTGAGTAGGAGCTAAATAATACTTATATACCAATCTTATTGGGAGACCTATGTCTAGTAGACCTATTTAATGTTAATGCATGGGTCCAGTTCAGTCATCAGTTGAAATATTCCTTGTCCTCTAAAAACCCTAGTGGGTTTCATTTCAATATCAAATTATTTTAGTTTTACCATCCATTTACCTCTATGATCCCTCAATTAATTATGTTCCAGTAATTGATAGAAAGATCTTATACTATGGTGATAGTCTTATTTTAGAAGATGTAGTGTCTATAATTTTTGATTGCTTTGATGAGAGCAAAGATTTTCTTGTCAATAAAGGAATAATTAAGCTTTACATCTTTAAATTTATCACTCAAAAATGCAATAAGATTTTTGCTTTTTTCCATTTGCTATGTAATTATGGAAATAATAGTATGTTCAGAGGTGAATGAGTATAAGAAAATTCCATAGGGAAATTTGGGCTTACCCCTGGGCTTGAAAAATAGACTTCATTGTGTCTTGGAAGGACTTCTTATATTCAAGTGTCCACTCCACTTTGTCATTTTATTTGATAATTCCATTCAAGGGTCTTAAAATATCTACAAATCCTTATATAAATTTCCATACAAAATTTATCTTTCCAAAGAAGGATTTGAGCTCATTTTTGTTGTTTATAAACATTATTTTTTAAATCCCCTAAATTAGGTCTAGGTCAATAGTGATCCCATCCTTGGTAATGATGTTTGCCTTTGGTATCATTGAATATAGTTTTATTGGGGTTAAGTGATACCCCAAACTTCCTACAACTCTCAAAAATAGACAAAAGATACTATAATAATTAGATCATCCATATATATAATTATGCACTTCCTTATCAGTCCTTGGAATGCATGACCCATTTCTATTTTGAAATTAGTTATACCATTTATCAGCCCAAATTTAATTTTCTTATATGCATATGTTCCCCATTTCATACTGAATGTTTTTTTCATCTTATTGTCTGACTCAACTAGTACTTGATTATAACCTGAAAATCCATCCAAAAAAGACATCATTTCAAACCCAATCATAGTTTGTATTACATAATATAAGGAGGAAAAATAATAATTATCCTTCTCTAAATATTTGTTCATATTTATAAAGTCTAAGCGATGTCTAATCTTACCACTCTTTTTTCTAACTAGAGCTAGATTGTCTACCCAAGTCAAATGTCTAATAGGAAAAACTATCCTAGCACTCAATAGCTTTTCCACTTCCTTCTAAGTTAATGGTTTCAAGATAAGATGAATCTACCTCTTACTTTGCCTAAATGGTTTATGATCAATCTTGAGTGGAATTGTAAGGGTGATGATTCTATGATTAAATATACTTAAGTCATCACAGGTCCATACAAATAGGTCTTTATACTTGATAATCAAACCCTTGACCTTTTGCCTTTCTTTTGGTGTGAAAATTAAGCCAATATTGATGAAGTGTGCATTATTTTCATCACTAAAATTTTAAAAAATAAATTTGGATTCATTAACCTTGAGCTTCCTTTGTGATTGGTCTTGATTATCTGTATTGAAGGTCCTTTCTATCATGACCATTCCCAATGGAAGGCAATTCTCTTTAAGATAGATAACACCTTCTTCACCTAATATTTCATGGCATTGATGGTTTAATTATTCATCATTGATTATTTAAGATTAAAATTGTCCTAATTTTTTAAAAAAAATTATAATGTATTGGTCATCATCAAACACATGAAAATTTTCAACATTGTCTTGTACTGAAGGATATGATACTAATTCAATGGAGAACTTGATTTTTAACTCTTGTAAGGATGCTAAATTTGATTTTGAAGTAGCTAATGAATTGGTGGATCTATTTTTTTATCTTAGGATATATACTATTTTGAAATCCTCAAATGATTTAATTAAAATCCTAGGATCTATTGTATTTATTCAAACATGAAAATTTACATTGATATTTATATTTTGACCTAGTTAACAACAAGTTTAAAATATTTGTACACCAGTTATTCTTTGGCATTATTCTTGAGGGATAATTGTAATCCCAAGATTAGGGCTTCATATTTTACTTTATTTTGTATGGGAATTCGAGCTTGTATGCTACCAATAGTTTCTCTCTTTATGGATTGATCAGTTCAATATCAATACTTGATCCTTGATTAGATATTTCTCTATTGAAATGTAGGGTACATAATTAGGAAGGGCTCAATTTTTTTTAAATGCTTCATGATTTGGGGAGAATGTGTAAATTCTAAAAATATGATATTTATAACTTACCCCTTCATTGATAATATTATAATTCATAATAGGATGCTTCATTATTGGCTCTCAATTGATTTTGATCTAGTTATATATGCCTCTCCAAGGCAACCAGCTATGTGAAAAGTTCATGGAAAGATATCCATTTAGCATTTTTGACCAATATTTTCTCAACAAAAACCCATACCCTTCAAGAATATGCACTACCAAGATTTTGATAGTCATATTTACTCTAGGTTTTGAGGCAACCTAAATTATCACATCACTATGCTCTCCTAATATAGGTACTATTTTTTATCTAGCTATGACATAGTCCTCTTCAATGTCATTGGTATTAAACCAAGATTTTTAAAAATATAATTTGACATTACTATTGTTGAAGCTCTAGAATCTATTAGATAATTGTGTATATTATTTCCAAAAGCTGAAATGGTCAACAAAAAGGGGGAACTTTAGGCTTAATTTTGTATATAACATTCATGTTAGCTTTCTTGGAATTTTCTATTATATATTTATCTATGATGGACTTCTAAAATAGTTCCTTTTGATCTATGGTTTGTACTAGTTCATTAATAGTAATGTTGGGCTTAATTTCCTTCATATCCTTAACAATATTCTATCCTTTATTCTATTCCTCTCTATGATGTGGCTGATCATTCCCTTTAGGGGGAGGAGAATTATCATTAGGTTTGGGATTTGGAGGGATAACCAAATTATTATGAGTAGAGGTGATAAATATTTGCCTATTCCTTATATTATAATTATTATTGTTAGTCTACTATAATCCTTGAACTTCTTCAGAATTGTCCATTGAGATGTTGTCATCTCTATTAGGGAAGGAAGACTGAAAAGTCTCAAAGGCCATAGTTAAACTAGAAGGGATAGATTCATGGGGGAGATATATATGATTAATCATTTTATATTTTCTAATTATATCTCTTTAAAATATTTAAAAGGATGCATAGAACTTTATACAATCCAATTCTCCATGCTAAGATGTGTTATGGACCCTACACTGGTTGGAAAAAGTTGTTTCCATGATATTTATCTCTAGAAAGTTATTGGATTTCTATTGTTATAAATTATTAGTGGGAATATTTAAAGGCTTATTATATCTTGGAAAGGTATAATTATGAGTTTAATTTTGATTATTGATATTTCCCATCCTATTCTATGTATTTAACAAATCAATGCTCAACTTTTGAACCATTATTTGTATAGTATCCAATTTAACTTTGTTGGAGTCATAACCCTAAGCAACTAATACATTGGTGTGATCATTATGTTTAATATGTTTTTGGTTATTTATTTGTGTATGATTTTTCAATAAGTCATAATTTTGATTTATTATCTGCTACATAATGGGAGGTAGAATGTACAATTGATTATGATTGAATGCAGAGGGGGGGTGGTTCTAATTCATGCATGGAATTGTATTCAAGGATGGAACTCCATTTTTAAATTATTAACCTCCTAGATTATGTGGGATATGTTATGTATTGGGATTTTTTTATGTTGATAGTTTCCTATAATGACAAAGCTAACATACTGGTAGCAGCAACATTCACAAGAACACTACAATAATAGGATATAGGGCATTATTATAAATATTGAGCATTAAATTCTCATCTATCTTATATGTGGTATTAAATAATGTGTGAATATTATATAATATTGTATTGAAGTCTTGGTTGGAATCATTAGGTTCCCTTTTCATGTTGTTAAAGAGCTAATATACCAGACTTGGATTAGTTACTTGTCCAGATTATGAACGGACCATATTTTGACACACATTCCATGAAGTGATGGATTTTTCCTACAAATTGAGATGCTAATAATAATAAGAATCTTTTATAGTAAAAAATAAAAGCCTACATGCAACATCCTCATGGATAACATTCATTAATCTCAAGGTGACCTTGAAAGACTTGATATGTTATTCAACTATTCTCCCACTTAAGGGGAAGAAGGTAGGAAGATACTTTTTTGGATTATTTTGAAGGTCATGTTGGTCCCCAAGGATGGTAATATCATATTTGATTAATTAGGGTTGATCCATAAGAAGGTTGATAGGTGGGAATTTTCTTATAGGGGAAGGTGTTTAGGATCTACGTATTTCAAGGATAACAAGTATGGGTTTAAGCCTCCTAGAGTTTGATAATGGTAAAACCAAAAGATTGGCTTGGGCCCTAGACCTTATTAATCTGATAGGTACTTCCATAATGATTGGTCCCTCTTTAGTGGGAAATCATATAAGTGTGCCTTCCTTCTAACACCAGATTTTTCTTTCTGTTGATGTGGGTTTTATACATAGCTCATATAGTTTTAAATGAGGTAACCTATAGCATTTTTGGATCTATGTAGAACTTGGTTCCAATTTTGAGCATGAGTTATAGGTATGTGGTTAAAATAACTAGGTGGTGGAATAGTAGGTTGAGCCTATAGGTTCTTTAACTAGGTTTATGAGAGGATACATGGATTCTAATAAAAAGGTAAATCACGAGGTGAGTTGGATGGGTGAAAGACTATCCTATGGTGATTATATCTCAAATAAAATAAAAATTAAGGAAGGGTATGGTATAATATGAGGTTCTACATCTTTGAGAATGAGTCTCTTAATATCTCTCTAGTATTCAAGTATCTTAAGAACTAGTGCTTATTGTTTGCATCATTTTCACACTCATGAACACACAGTTAGAATTTAGGGGTAAAAAATATAGAATTTTCAATGGTCTCAATTGAAGGTTGCTCTTATTCAAGATATTTTTGCATACCTTTGGATTAGAGATTAAATATCAAACTAAGAAGTTATCAAGGGTAGTTGTGGCTCACACCTACAAAACTATATCTAAGGAGATACCTCTACACACTTTGGATTATTGATTTAACTAATACTATCTAAATCAATGAAGAATATCAATATTCAATAGTTATAACACATCTAAGACTGATATTCATTAACACACAATCATATTCATTTATAGTATCAGAACACATCAAAATTATTGAATCAATATAAATAAAGAAACTTCAAATTTGTTAAGAAAGAGAGGGAAGAAGAAAGAACAAACACAATTATATGATAATCAATTCCTTGATTTATCCTTTTATATTCATTCAAAACTCTAACCCTTTGAAAAGAGGGTTTTATATGTATATAAATATCTTGGTTAGGGGGTCATCTCATCCTCCAAGTTTAGAACACTTCATTTACATATTGATAGACTGTAATATAAGTCTTGATTACATGTTAATAACTTATATATATATCTCATTCATGTAATGTGTGAATGATAAAAAATAATTTAATTAATTACAATATAAATGTAACTAGGACTTAACTATTTAGTTATAAGCATTACATGCAAAAATTGTACAAAATTAGCCTTCATGCTAAATTGGCTCTTGTTTAATGTGTCTCAAAATTGTCATAAAAAATGTAGTTTTACTTGTTCTTGATGATGTGTTAATTGGAGTTTTACTTAAAGATGCATTGGTTAATTGAACTATTATTACTATGGGAGCTATAGTATGAGGTATTACTAATGTGGATGTAGTTTTTGGTTCTCTAGGTGGAGGCTTTAAAGTCTATGGATTAGAAATGGAAAGTGTCATTTATTGAGATTCCATTATTAGCATCTAACTCCTAGTAGTTCTTATACACCTTAGCATGTTGTGTTTGAATTAGGTTCATATCTAATAGATGTGGCCTAGTCACCCTTATCATTTTTTATAATAACATAACATGTTCTATCTTAGTGTCTCTAAAGCCAACATGGAAGACTTCCACCTATGTCACCGTTTTCCTAGATGTGCCCAATTTGGATTCAATGTATTTTAAGCTTAAACGTTGTAGACTCTACTTGAAGCCATCACAGGCTTGTTTAATCATTTGATCAAATGTGTCTTGAGTCACCATCTTCTCTCTGTTATCTTGAAATATTGTTAATTTGAGTTTAGTCAAAATTTAAATGGCCTATTTCTCTTATTTGCCCAATTTATTCACAAGAAATTAAGAGGATGATACCCAATCCCAATCCTCCTATGTTATTATTAAAGATAAATTTAAAGAATTTTATGCCTCCAATAGGGTTACCAAGTCCAAGTGGATAAATGCCTTTTGGGGGTATACAACACTATTAAATTTAGTTTATTCTCATATTCCCTAAGACTTTTAAATAATCTAGTTATGAAATTGACATGGGGAGATAAATTGACTCTCAAATAATGAATTGAATCAAGAATCTCATACAACCTAAGTGATGCATTATGTACATCCCACCCAATGCCTTGGGTAAATTAAATCACCTATTATTTAATTTTAAGATATTTTTTAGCTATTTTAGTTCCCTCATATATGGATAGAATTGCCTCTATATGGGTCTCCATGTAGGACTTAAGGTCCTCAATATACAGGGACTAACCCTTATATCTATTTTGTCTCTTACTAAGGCAATAGACCACTTCCCTTTCCTCCATGATTAAATTTCATCTAGAGTTATCCTCAATTTTCCTCTTCATTACCCATTGTATTGATGTTTTGGCCTTATAAAATAGTGATCTCACCACCAAAAATTAATTGATATTTAGATTCAGGCTCTTAGAGGCCAAGGATCCTAACTCCTTGGCCCAATCTAGAAGAGTGAACTTTCATAAATCTAGTGGCTAAGTTTCCACTTGTACATACTCTTTAGTCTTAGGCTTAGTTTTAGTGGAAAGATTGGGCATTGATGGCCATATGATTTTTTACTAGTCTTTATTTCATAATTATGGCATTGGATGAACAACAAATACTAGCTACTTCTTGGGATCCATTTTGGTGGTTACCACTATGGTTGTGGAATTTAGAGCTGAAGAAGGCAAGGGTGAACCCAATTAGGTAGAATAAGAAAAAATTGGAGTGATGGATTTGGAAATATATGTAATGGATAAAACTATTATCGATGGAATGGATACTGAAGGAATGAAAACTACAATAGTGGAGGGTAGAGCTGAGGAAGGCAAAGGTGAAGTGGTAATATGCATACTGGCAGATGGATGCATGAAGAGGAGACCCATAGATAGTGACTAAATAGGAATGAATGTAGAAACAACTAGTGGATAGATGTTATAAATTATAGGTAAAGACATTAAATGAAAAAGGCATAAAGGTATTATGAGTAAAGAAATCTTACCAAATTATTCCCTGATGAGAGGTTCATTAGCCTTTAGTTCTTATAGGCTTAATACCTTGTCCTAAAACAAATCCTCCTCATCCACATCTTGTGTTAGATCAACTTATAATGAATTTTGTGCCTCCTTGAATGTATATGTGGGTAGGTTATATGGTTTATCCCCTTTAGGCTTCCTTTATAACACTTTATAGCTCTACCAACTTGTCAAACTATTACTTATTGGGGAAGTGAAGGGGGAATAATGTTGAGTGTTGGAGCTATATTAGCATCTATTTCCTCATCATCAAAAGAGTCCAAGTAAATAATATTGAATTATTTCCTATGTGCAATATCTCTTCCTTAAGTTATCTCCTCAACTAAATCTTGCTTAAAAGGTATCATTTCAATTATTGAATCTTGAACTGGGAGCATTTGTTGCTATTCAGCGTGTTCATCCTACCTTCCAATAATTGGTGCCTTACCTTCCAAATTTGTTTGGTCTTGTGGTTGGCCTTGAAATATTTGGGGTCTTTTCCCTCTCCTTTTAGTTGTTGTGATGGCTTACCACTTCAAAATTTGTAAGATGTCCATTCTCCAAGAGGTGGTATCCTAAACTTTGCTTCACTAAGTGTGAGAGATGATTTAGCCTGTATCACTCTCATCAAGTCCTTGATAAATCCTATAGTTTTAGCCCTTTCTTTCACCTCTTCATCATCCTTAACATTTAGGAACATAAAATTAGGATCCTTTGACTCATGTTTGTAGTACAAGATAAGGGTGTGAATTTCCTTTTGGATCTTGACATGAGGATCACAATCTCTATGAGGGAGGGTGGGAAATTCATATGCCTTATTGGTATTTCCTACTTCAATACACTACCTTTATATTGTGTATTGTGTTATCCCAATGGTGACTTAGGAGCCATGAAATGCATACTTTTTATTATTATTCAATTACTCATTAGTGCCATTCCATATCTACTATGAAATTTCTTTCTCATATAATTTATTTGGAATTAATTTATGGTGATGAAGATTATTTACCTTATGACTAGCCACCACGATAATAGTGTAGTCTAGGTAGAGCCAATAGTCTCTTACATTGTTATCAAGTGTCATAATTATTTTGGGTGAAATTATTTCTAAAGGCTAGCCATGGATGGACATCCATACCTAAGGGTAGAGATCCTAAACAATCTTTGCTATGTTTCTAACATAGGAGTATATGTGCACAAAATTGTAATAGTCAAAAATTCTATTTTTTATCAGATCTAGGTTAGGGTCCCATAGTAACCCATTTTTCCTATATAATTTACCCATTATTACATCTAATAGATAATACATCATGTAAAAATCCCCCTAATATATTCTTATCTATATTCAAGATTTATTCTTGGAGGCATGCATTGATTACTTCCCCCAAAACATAGGTGTACTCCAAGGTACTTAGCAAGTTTAGTAGGGTAACCCACTCTAGATGTAAGAAGTATATACTTGCATGGAAAAAAAATAATTAGAGATGTCATTCCAACATAGATTCCCATTTTTAATCGAGTGATGGGAATATGGTTCTTCACATGCTCTTTTATAGTGAAGGTTTCTCTAGGAAAAAACCACCTTGATAGTGCTTGTTGTGCATTTTTGGCCTTATTCCATGTAATAATAGCATGTAAATAGAAAGTGACATATAGAATGTGTAGTATCAAATACCTATTAAATATCTCCCCTTTTATATATGTGACCACTATGTTATTATAAATGTAGTGGAGGTATTCACCATCTATTATTCTCCATTCAAAGAAAAAGCCTCATAGCAAATCTATGCATGTCATAACCTCCATATTCATAAATACATAATGTAGGGCTTGATGTTTGAAAAGAAGAAGTAATTTTACTAGCTACTTATCCTTAGTTTATATGTCTTCTTTGAGTGTGAAGTAGTCTATATTTTCTATTGCTTCCCATGATGCTAACTAATTTGGATAATGACCATCAAATACAATGGCATCAAACATGGTGTACAAATACTCTATGGAATACTTCATAAATAACCTAGATGGTGTTAGGGATCCTTTGTATGACCTAAATGATGATGACATGGTGGTTTGATGGATATTGGTATGCTCTAAATTTTTTATTATGGTGTATACTAGTGAACTAAATTTCATAGATAGTAGACCACTCTGATAGAAATTAAGGCTTTTATGATGTCTTAAGGCTATATTTTACTTGATCTCTCATAGATGGAATGACAAGAACTTGTATGTGGGATATATGTTAATATATCTATTCAATTATTTCCATTTTTTGAACCATTAATCATCAATGTCTATGAACTCATCAACTTCATTCAATACAAATTCAACCACCTTGTCCTAGTGTACATGCCATGTAAGATGACTTGTCATTTGGGGTGTCATGGTGTTGTCTTCCATCCTTTTCCATGTGTAATTAAATATAATAGTCAAAGGATATCAAACTTTACCTTTGGGCTAAAATACCCTAAAAGGAAAATGTTCTTTAGAGAGATTGGTCCCCAAAGATTTTATCTCAAATTTTTTGAAATGAAAGTTATCAAAACAAAACATATCAAAGACAAAAATTTCCAAATGGAATGCTTCCTAATGAAAAGTATCCTAAATAAAGTTTTTGAAATGAAGTTTTTTATTACTAAGTAATCTTCAGGAAGATTATGGTTTGGCTAAAAAGTAGTTGCATAGAACTTTATTGAAGAGAAAGCTTCTGAAATGAAAGTTGCTGATGAGAAAGTTTCCAAAGGAAAATATTCTAAAGAGAAGATTTTTGAAAAAAAATTCAATAAAAATTATCTAGATTAAAGGTTTCCTAAGTGAATATTTATTAAACACATTCATAAAAAAAATCGTCTTACTCAAAACCTTCCAATAAAGTCTTTTTGAAGCACAATATGCTGATGAGAAATTTTTTCAAAAAAGAATCCTTCTGAATAAAACTTTTTGATGAAGTAAAGTCTTTGGAGACAAAGTTACCAAAATTATGTTTCCAAATGGGAAAATTCCAAAATTAAATTTATTAAATCTTAAGTACTTTATGTTACATCCCAATTCCTTGCTAAGCAAACTTACTTGATTATCCATGGATTTTCTATAGTTGATAACTTGGTTTGATTATTACTATTTAAGTTATAAGTCATATTCTATTATGGGGAAATTGTATGTCACTTAGATTTGATGATTTAATTTCTATGAGTTATCTGTATTGTATATTATTTACATTTTGATCATGTTAATTGGTTATTTCAACATTATTTTATGGTTTACATGTTGTGATGTTAGGGACTAACTACCTACTTATCATGAGTTGGACATAAGAGAGATTCATCCCTCAAAACATGATGGAAGGAGAGAACCACTAGAGAGGGTGGCATATATGGAACTATTTGGGGATGTCAGAGGAATAGCTATAAACCTAAACACACCACACTAAATAAAACATATTAAATTCATTGTTCAAATGGTTAGTGTAATGTGATTTTGGATGTTGTTTGTATTTGGATAAATGTTTTTGCATTATAGTTATGTGTTAGTTACAATTTATGTTTAGGAGGAATTAACCTTATGTTATTGAGTGTATTCCATGCTAATGTTCTCATGACTATTAATGCTTTTGAAAAAGGTAAATTCGAGTAAACATGTATCTTGACTAACTCTCATGATTATGAAATGTTTTAGTTCATAAACTGATATCTTAAAAATATCATTATAGGAATTAACACCTTAATATAGATAAATAGTGGCTTGATATCAATATATAATGGCTTAAAATATGCATATATAATTATCATAATGGTATTTAACCAAGATTAATGATTAACAAGTTAATTATTTACTTGACACTAAGTGATTTATTTGGTCATAGTAAAATTAAGTCATTTATTAAAAATAAAAATAATAGAATAAAGCATCCAAAAAGGAAATTAAAGAAAAAAAGAGAAAAATAATAAAATTCAAGCAAAAGGAAAAGGAAAGAAAAATTAAAAAAATATAAAAAACATTTAATAAAATAAATAGATAAAGAAAGAAATTAACTTTTTAACTTAATTGTGAAACTCTCATAAAAGGAGAGAGAGCTTTAGAAAATTAAAAGGGAATATCTTTATACAAAAAAATAATAAAATGGTAGCTTGTAGAAAATGAGAATAGAGTGTGGAGTAGAGAAGAGAGGCTCAGAAGCTAAGAAATATTTAGAAAAGAAGAGTTAAGGAGAAAAAAGAGGGGCAATTTGAAGAATCTTAGAATATGAATGGTAATCTCAAATATTTTTAATGAGGTAAGCCCCTGCCAATATTGTTTGCAAATTTCATTATTTATCTATTATTTACTTGTCAAGGTAATATGATTTCCTGTGTCTTGCATACACAAATAACAAACAAAGATATATTATTAAATCCATTACACACACACACACACACACACACACACACACACACACACACACACACACACACACACACACACACACACACACACACACACATACACATGTGTGTGTGTGTGTGTGTGTAAATCAAATTATTTATTTATATATATATATATATATATATATATATATATATATTAGTGGTGATATATACAACTTTCATAGGTATAGATAGATATAAATAGAAATATATGAATCATTCATAATTGAATCCCTTATTGGTGATAGGCATTAAATATAGATGGACATGTATTTATGAATATTAGAAACAACTATCTATTTATATATAAACTATTATCTTAATATATAATCACTATAGTTGTACATATATCACTCCTTAACTATTGTTCAATGATTATCCTAATATATAATTAGTGAATTACTATAATCAATGAATCGTTATAATCAGTGTATAGATTTAGTGATGTATGGTATAACAATTCATGTATATATTAGTGATATCTATGATTCATTTCTATCTATATATATTTAGGATGATATAAATTAACATACTTTTTGATAAACCTAAGTCGGTAATGAATCTACTTATAGAAATGGAACAACTATATTTATCATTGGAAAACACATATACATATAACCCTCATATATTTTTTGTTAACAAGTTTTATTCATTAATGTATAAGTCACTATGAGATTGCCATAGCTATAACATGTATAATGACATATGTAACCCAAAATGTGTGTTATGATGGCAGCATTTATGTCTATAAATCCTATGTATAAACTAAAGCAATCTTGCACACTCCATTTTTTAAAGTGGCTTCCTGCACACTCCTTTTATCAAATTAGTTTATTTAACTCTAGGATATATTAGTTGCATTATTTTATCTCCAATTTGCCTATAGCTCCATCTAAAATGCTTATTAAAAACTATAATCAAGTAGTGGACTACATTGTCTTAAGTCCACTATATGTATTAGAGTTTTATGGTATAGAATAACATCTATGATATGGAGTATATAATAACATTTACAATATGAGATATCTAGTAATAAATAATAAACTACTAATGAAGACATCAAATCTGATTTCCTTTAGTGAACTGATAATTATATAATTTAGTTAGTTGTAAATACAAGTGAAAATAGTGACCTATATATATTACATATGTTATACCATGTAATTAATGATCTGATTTAAGCCCTAGTGTAGTTAATAAATTATCTAAATAACACTCTACTTATCTTTTAATAGCTATATATATATATACATACACACACACACACACACACACACATATATATATATATGCATATATATATATATATACATATATATATATACATATACATATATATAGATATATACATCTATATATATATATTTATAAATATATACATATATATACATATATACATATATATGTATATACATATACATATATATACATACATACATACATATATATATGTATATATATATATATATGTACATACACACACACACACACACACACACACACACACACACACACACACACACACACACACACACACACACACACACACACACACACACACACACACACACACACACACATCATAGAACTGCAATGATTTATAAATGAGATTTGATTAATTAATATGTTGATCTACATCCCATATATTGCATCTACTTTCTTATCCCAATTATACCACTTGATAATCAATGTGGTGTGTTTTCTATATTGTCTTTATGTCATGGGGAGGTATTGTCTTGGGGTATGTTATAGGAATACACTTATGTAGATATGTTACACTTGGAGGATAATGCACTTAGAGGTGATACACTTGGAGATGATAAAAGTATAGGGATTTAATTGAATTAATTGGTTATTATACTATTCCATTAAAATTGATATTATAATGTTAAAATTTGAGAGAAAAATCATTTCCATAGATAACATATAGATAAATTGTATATAGTTATCCTTGTGTTATTTATACATTAACATACATTAACACAAACTATATCTCATATATTAACTATACCAAGGTGTTGACCAAATTTGATTTTTATGTCATATTAGGGCACTTATAGGTAAAAAATTGAATTTTAGGTGTTTTAGGGGTATAATAAATATGTCACAATGTGTTTCATAGGTTAATTAATTTAATTTAATGTTATACTAGCTTTGGTCCTTAGACATTTTAATCCTTTTAGTCATTTGAGTCACTTTGAGGTCAAAAAAGGGGCATTTAATGAGTTGTATATATTTATTGGGAAGTGTGAAGGTTAAAAAATATTATTTCATGTCCAATGAATCCTAAGAGGTCTTATTCAACTGACATAACTGAAATGTGTCTGGTTCTTAAGAAGAAAGGGCATTTTTCTTGAGAAAAAGGGGAGTTTGGCAGTTGCACAGCCCATGGGGAAGTGTGCCACATGGGAAAAGGTTGTAATATAAATATTAATATTCCTAAAATTAATTTATAAATTTTAATTTCTATATAAGTTTAATTTTAGGCCCAAAACCATTCTACTCCTTTTTCACCCTTCTTGCCAAGCAAAAGTAGTCTTCAAGTTTTTACTTGGTATAGCTAGTAGAGAAGGTTTCAGATCAAACACCTTAGGGAAGTGAAATTACACTTAGAGATATTCATTTACATTATAATATTTTTAATAATTATGGCTTGTTCTTCATGAACCATGCTCATGAAGTTGACTATATTTTTTTGCCTACTAATCTGTGTACCCTATAAATTTTGCCCTGGTTTGAGAAATTCTATATGAACTAGTTTTTAAGGTAGAATATAGAGGATTTTGACTCTATTTTCATATTAATTCCATTTTTTTTTAGGTTTAATGTTTTTTTAGTGAACAAATCATCTCAAGTGGGAAGATTAGTCTCTTTTGGGATGAGAGGTAGTTTTTCACCATTTTCAGAGCTCCCATGCTTTGATAATGATTTAGAGGGTTGTGATAAGTTCATCACCATGTTTCAATATCATATTTATCACATACCTTCATTTTTTATCTCAATACATCATGGTTGGAACAAATTTACAGTCTATTGTCATACTCAATCAATTTCTTGCTCATTCTTACTTGTAGTTATGGTGAAACACATGCATGGGGCTTGTAAAACATGTTTACAAGGGTGTATTGAAGGTTTTAAAGTCTTGTTATATCTCTAACATCATGAAATAGTGAGTAAAGACTTCATTTTATGTAATAAAGAGGATTTTTTCAATCATGTGCAACATATGCTCTCAGTCTACCATTAAACATCATCTACAGGTGCCTTCATAAGGAATTTGACATTGAAAGAGATGTGTTGGAATTTGTTTCGAATCCTTAGTAATGTGATAATTTTATTTGAAAGAATTTAGATATTCCTAGTACCATCAATATCAAATTTGATATTCACTACCTATTATCCTACTTTACGGCCTATACATGGAAACATCCACCTATATGTGGTATTGGTAGAGATTTAGAAGTGTTTGTACGGAGAACATTGGATAGGTTGAGAATATTTTTGATGACCTGACATGTGGTGAAGTATAGTATGTTATGGTTGAGGTGTCAAACTGGAAACTTGAAAAGAGAATCCTTTAAAACATGATATGACTGAGTTCAGGTCCCTGATCCCCAAAATGAAGAAATAGATGTCCTAGCACTTTTTGTCAAGGGAAAACAATATGGCTGTTATGGGAATTGAGGAACTTATATAATTAAATCTTTTATCATATACATAGTATGATTACTCTACAAATTTTGGAGGCCAAATTAATATTAGAATATAGTTTTGAAGGGGTTTTAATATGGCATTTATTCACTAAAGTCTATTAGTGAAACCTATAGGATTAACTCCTAAAATTGACTCTTCACCCAATGTTGCAATACCACTCCATGAAAATATATGTAAATTGTTAAAAATAGTTAAAGTGAAAAATATGATTAAAAATACCATAAAAAGGAGATGATTAGTATGATTTTGTTTCCTATCTATACCTACAGGCTTCTAATTCATACAATATGCCCCTAAAAGGTTGGTTGTAGGGTCACCATGGGGAATAGGATTGATAAATATGGAAATAGACTCCATTATAAACATGAGAAGTAAGTAAAAGTATAATATTGGGATGAGATATTTAGGTATTTTTGTGTTCATTAAATTAAATTTTTTAGAAGACACCTACATGAGTTTTGACCTACAGTTGATTGTGGTAAGTAGTGAGTAGAGAAGTAATGTTTTGATGTGGAAATACCATGAGCATAAGATAAAGGATTCCAAAAACCTAAAAAATGATCTTGGAATGTGGTGAGGAGACATTAAATAATAATTCCTAATTCCTAATTCATGAAAAATATGAACCTATAGGTACACTAAACAAGCAAAACACAATCATAGTCAACAAGGTGGCACACTAATTCTTAACTAGAAAGGTGTGAGGAGAAGGTTTAGGAATTTTGAAGTGATTTTTAGAGATAAAAAAATTTCATCATGACTTTAATATTCTTGTGGATCTCTCATAGTGAATTTATAATATGGGAAAGGGTTCCAACCATGTAAAACATAGTCTAAAGTAGATTGCCTACACACAATCCTGGCCTGACTAGTCTATATTTGAGCTTGAGGCCTTTTTAGGGTCAAATGACCTAGTATAAAATTAAAACTTTGTGTATTTAACCATTATTAATTTTATAATATCTTATAATATTAACATTTATCTAGGTAAATATGGGATTTCCCTCTTTTTTATCTCAGATAGAGGGCACTCCACTCAAGCACAAAATTGACAAGTTTGAGGAAAAGGGAATGAAGAGAGACAAAGGAGTTGTTTGGACATGGAAAAATGGATTTTAAAGTTATAAATCATATAATAAAACATGAAAATACTTATTTATAAATAGGTAACTAAAAAAATGGTCTAAACTTATAAAAGAGCAGACAGGTTCATGAAACATGGCTATGCCTAGAATCCAAACAAGAGGTCACTCTCACTTTGGGATCTAATTGAGCCTTAAAATTGGTTGTATCATGTTTTTAGGATCATAAAAGATATGAAAAATACATTGGAATGTATGGAATCCATAAAAATGTTATTTTAGGCTCCAAAGGTGCAATCAAACTTTTAGACAAGGTTTAGGCTAAAGCCAAACGGAGAGTCATTCAGACTTCTAATCTTAGGTAAGAATTATTACTCATTTAGACATGTTTTAAGGGTAAATTAATAAGTTTTAAATATTTTATAGTGAAAATTAAACCACAAGGAATCCATTTTTGGCCCAAAAGCAACATTAGGCCTATGAAAGTTGGAGAAAAGAACTCATTAGGTCATGTTTTGATACTCATATATTCTTGGAGGATATGCATGGATGACAAAGTAGGTTAGAGGTGTTATCAGGGTCCTTTAAAATCATCCTTGTGGAATTTTTTTTCAATTTTTATGTCATATATTTATGAACAAATCTTAAGAGTCAAAACATGCCTAAAACCCTTGCAAACCCTTTATCAAGACTTGATGGAGGAAATGGAGTTGGATACATAATTAAATGGAATATTTTGTGTATAATAGTGATTAAAAATTTTATAGGACTCTCTCAATATCCTACCCACCCCTTTTAGCTATATGATATTATATGGATGAAGTGAAAAATATGATTTTTATGACTATTTTGTGTATTGTTTAGGTTATAAGAGGTTCTAATATATGAAACAAAATTTAGTTTAAATATTAAGACTTTTTATAACTAAAAATATTAATTTGATTCCTTAGGAAAACACCTAAGTTCCTTAACCAATAGCTTCATCTCAACCAACCAAAACTAGCATAGTGACCAAGCTAGGGAGAAGTGTGAAAACCCTATGTGGATGGATTTTTAAGGTGTCCATAATGATTATAAGTAAATGGATGGTATTTAAAATTTTAATCCACTCCATTTAATGCATTTTCATGGAAAACTAAATCCAAATTTTAGGACAAATGTGTAGGGTGCATGAAAGAGGAGTCTTTTGGACTATAGATGATGATGGCTTATTCCCATATGAATCCAAATGACTAGGAATTTAAAAAAAGTATGGAGATTCATGTCTATAACCATTAAATCTAATTAAAATCATTATACTTAACCCTAATCATATTTGGGATGTTAAACTAGGGCTAATCATGAAGGTAGTTTTTTGGAGCCAGTTATGGGAATTTCATGCCACTTTATAAGAGTTTGATGACTTGTATGGACACTTGGGCTTCCTAAAATTTCATGGTTATTCCCATATCATATTATAATGAAAAATTAATTAATTTTATTATTTTTAAAATTTTACTTGTGACCCTTGAACTTCTCTCTTCTCCTTTCTCTCTCAAGTTCTATAAGATCAAATCATTTTGGCCATTGTAAATTATGTTCCACCTAAGTATGGTGAATAAATACTCATTTACATACCATTTGATAAATAATAATAATTATTTTTTACCTCTTAATTAATTTTCATAAGTTTTTTTACTTAGATGATGAATCTTGCTTAGTGAAGACTATGGATTCCTTAGCATGTTATCTCATTCTTTTATCCTATTTGTAGTTGGAAAGATTCTTCTTGTAGAGCATGTGAAGTGTTGTAGGAAATTTCAAGGATTGAGTGAGTTATTTTATTCATTATTTCCATTCAAGGCATATTTTTTATTCCTCCTAGCCTAATCATTCATCCATAACCTTATAATGTAACATTGATGTGAGAAGATGTAGATTGGAGAAGTGTAGGTTTAGTTTGCCCCATATTTCATGTGTAACATGTAGATATATGGAATTCATCATATTATTTGGTGTATCACCCCAATTAAAAATAGTTTTATTTTAGTTATATCTCTCCCTTTCCCCCCTAAATTCTAGGTGTAGATGAAATCCAAAGTGGTACATCAAGGGAGCAAGCCCTATCTAGAGATTTACCTCATCCTTAAGCTACCCACAAGACTACAGGTGTTTCCATTATGCCACTTAGATGAAGATATCTTAAGCATATCTTAAAAGGGTTCAAATACAAGTAAAAATAGTTTTTGGAATGCCTGGTAGGACTCTTGGTCTAATAATATGAAATATTTTTGGTTTTGTCTTTCAATAATCATCCTTTGGAAGCATCTATCAAAGCATCAATGGCAAATCCAAAGTTACATCAACTAGTCAAGAACCCCAAGTATCCTTTTTGAATATTGTTAATAACTATTCCTTATATTCTTTCTTCTTAATGAATTTTCATGACTGACCTTGGTGTTGAGAACTATTTTACACAAGTTGCTGAGACATTTCAAAAGAGAGTGGGTACCTATTGAGAGAGCCAATTGGCAAAGGCTCACAAGTGAGATGTTTTATTTGAGTGGACTATTTTCTTCCTTAGAGGATAGGATAAAATTTCATGAAAGGCAACATCACCAAACCTATTAGTCTTCATATCCACTTTCCCAAGTTTCCTATCAGCCATATTTGATCCCTACTCAGGAGCCCAATCAAGCTTACTGTTAGGAACCCATGTTCTACTTTTCTATTTACATTATTAGCATAGTAGCTACTTTGGATGTATATGCTTTGTAAGTCATCCCTAGAGAATATTTATTTTATCCCACATGCATGAGATGAAATAGCTATTAATAATAGAATTAGTATTTAAGTTAGTGTTAAAGCCTAATGAAGGCATCCGCAAATTGTATTGAATTGAGATTTCTCAAAGGAGGTTTCCCCCTTTAAGAGGCCAATGATTATGTAATTTTTCTATTATAATTAATTTTTATTTGTTTCATTTAATATATTATTGATTTTTGTAGTTTTTCATGCATTTTCAATTTTATGCTATTTTTTTCAAGAAGGATCCTTTCATCTAGTATTAGTGTTTTCCAGGGAGAATTTATTTTTGCTACCCATCGTATGCTCTCACCTTGTCATAATTAGATCTTGGTGATCATAAAATGGTAGAAAATCCATTACCAACCCCTCCATGTGATATTCTATATCTTTAATTTCATTTTTACAATAAGACATCACCAAAGATCATGATTTTTTACTTAATTGCATTGCATTTATGTTCTATTTTGTATATCTTCTATTTTGGATCAAGGTAAAACCTATCCACTTAACTATGGGAATTGCTTGGGTGAAATACCTAAAAATAATTATGAGGAGTACCATAAGAACCCTAAATTCTCTTGATCATTGAGAGTATCTACCATGGAAATGGGAAAAAACCCCTTATTAAGTAGCTCCCACCTATGACGAAAATCAAGAGCTATTGCTAAGAGGTAAATCTATGGCCAAAAAATTTCTAGAGAGTGGTACTTGATTAGATGGTATTGGTGTCCAGAATAATTTTTAAAAACCCTTTAGGCAACAATTCAATCTTGGGGTCCATTTATGTTAGGTATACCAGAAGTAAAGTGAATTATAAAACCATATAAGTTTCAAAAGACTATCAACAAAAAAACAAAAAACTAGAAATCATTATTGGAATTTTTTTTTTTTTTTTTTTTCAATATATTCCTATATAGCCTTGTTTCTTATCAAAATTTACCAAGACACCTAAAATTAAATTACCCATATTTTATTCCTTTAGGTCTCATATTCCAATTCCTCTCTAAATTTCCACAAATCTCATTTTTCTATTTTTTTGAGTTTTATCATAACTTTCTTAGTTCCTATCCATTTGCCTCAAAAATTTTACACATTGTTCATCTCCCATTTTTGATTATTCAACCCTCTTTGATATTTTTTTTTAGTTTTTCCATTTTCCCCTCTAAAACCTCCCTCATCTTCATCAATCATATTCTTTTGTGTAAAAAAATTAGTAAAATTACCTTTACCCCTCTCAATTTTGTCCACATTAAAAAATTCCTTTACTAAATGTGTCCTCACTTTAGAATTCTCACCCATTGACAAAAAATAGGTTATGGTAGTCACACATGTGGGCACCAAGATCATGGAGGAAGAAATTATATCATTGATGACTTGGGTTACTAACTTAGCTAATATGGTGTGTTGATTAAATGAACAGAATGGCCTTTTACTCAGTAGATTATAGAAGATAGATTCTTCTTTTGAGCATACTTTTTAATCCATCCACCCACCATGTGGGACCAAATTATATTTTCCATGGTTCAATGGCATATACTTGATAGGTTATATTTATCATGTTGAGTAATACTTCAACCTTTATAATACTTATCATCTCAACAAAGTTCCAATTGCTTCCTTCCACTTAGAACTAGAGGCACTCAAATAGTACTAATGATATCTAAAATATAATGATGAACCTAATTAGACAAATTTTGAATCCCTACTTTTGGGTAGGTTCAGTTCCTCAAAATTCAAAGATTTTATGAGATCCCTCACCAAGCTTCATCAAACAAGCACCATTTGTGATTACCAAATTGAATTTGAGAAGCTGGAAAATCACATTGAAGGGTTATCAAATGACTTCTTTGAGAGTTTTTGATTAGTGGCCTTAAAGAGCCCATTCGTTATGAGGTCAAGATGTTTCAATATTAGACTATGATGGTAGCCTTGGGTTCTCACAAAACTTGAAGAAGACAAAATCACCACCCAACATTGCACTTCTAATTAGGAACCTTCCAAGCCCTCTTTTTAATAGCCTAATACTAGGATAACCCCCATCAAACATCTCATAGGAGCTAAAATGCATGCACATCATGAGAAAAGGCTTTGTTAAAATTATGATGATAAGTGGGTTCTAGGGCACAAATGCATTAAGAAAAAAATATACCTACTATATGTTGATTCTCCACTAGATACTAAATATTATGAGGATACTACTGAAGAGATCACTCAAGAAGATGATGATTCTATGCATCCAAATTTCCCTCCAAAAATCTCCATGCATGCTTTGGTGAGAGTCACTACCCCTCAAATGATGTATATCTAGGGTTATTTTAAGAAGAAACTCCTCACCATCCTTATTTAATCTAGAAGCACTCACAACTTCATTAACCCTTGGGTCACCAAGCAAGCAAATTATTTTATCTACCCATGTTCTAGTTTTGAGGTCATAATTGCCAATGGAGGCACATTACCCTATAAGGGAAAGTGTCGTAATGTTCATTTTTAGTAAGTGAATATAACCTTCAAGTTGACATGTTTAATTTATCCTTAGGGGGATGTGATGTTGTTCTTAGTGCCTAGTGGTTATAAACACTTGGACCCATCCTTTGGGAATTTTTAGAGTTTAAGATGTAGTTCTCAAAGAATGGACATAAATACACCCTATAAAGCCTTCAACTAAGCTCTAATTGCATTAACAACTTTCATCACATGGATAAAATTCTCAAATGGGGATCCCACAACATCATTACCCAATTTTGTCTTCATAGTGCTTCACCATCAGACTCTCACACACCTTTTGACTTGCACAACCTTTTAGTCAAGCATGCCTTAGTTTTTAAGGAGCTGACTATATTGCCACCTCATTAGCCTCAGGACCATTACATCCTACTAATTCTTGGTAGTGTACCTCCCAAAATTTGGTCCTATTGATACCCATTTCATAAAAATACTAAGATCTAAAAGATCATCCATGATCTATTATAGTTTGGAGTTATTCAACCTAACACTAGTATGTATTCTTCATCAGTATTACTTGTTCATAAGAAGGATGGTTCTCGACATATCTACATTGATTATCAAGGTATAAACAAACTAATCATCAAGGATAAGTTTATAATCCCCATTATTGATGCAATCCTTAATGAACTCCATGGTGCACAATTTTTCTCCAAATTGGACCTACACTCCGTGTATCACCAAATTCATCTTCATGATGCCAACATTCCTAAGACACCTTTTACACAAATGATGTCCACTATGAGTTCTTTTTCATGCCATTTTGGCTTACTAATTCCCCATCCATCTTCTAAAGTTTGATGAACCAAGTATTTTTACCCTTCTTTTAAAATTTTCTCTTGGTATTCTTTTACAACATTCTTATCTATAGTCCCACATGGGAGAATCACCTCCACCACCTCGACACCACCTTGGGAATTATTTCTACTAACCACCTATGTGTCAAAAATTCAAAATTTTCTTTTGGGAAAATAGAGGTGGAGTATTTGGGACATATTGTCACGTCTAATAGTGTTTGTGTTAACCCCACTAAAATTATAGCTATGTAAAAGTGGCCCCATCAAAAGACCCTCAAAAGCTTACATGGATTTCTTGGTTTGATAAGATACTATAGAAATTTGTCAAGGATTATGGCATTATTAAGCTTCATTGATAGTTATGCTCAAAAAATATGCATTTACAAGGTTTCATACATATTTTCAAGCATTTGATGACCTTAAACATGATATGTGTACCACATCAATCTTGACCATGCTTGATTTATCTAAGCCATTTGTGCTTGAGTGTGATGCATGTGGAATAGGTCTTGGTGTTGTACTTATGTAGGAGGGTCATCCCATCACCTTCACTAGTAAGGCCCTAAATGTAATTTGGTATGTTACACATATGAAAAAGAGATGATGGCTATTGTTTATAAAGTTCATAAATGGCATCCCTATTTGATTGGCTGTCACTTTTGCATTAAAATTGACCATCAAAGCCTCAAATATTTTCTAGAACAATAGGTATCTTCTCTAGAGCAAAATAAATGGGTTTATAAACTCATGGGATATGATTATGAAATTACCAACAAAAAAGGTAAGGAAAACTTGGTGATTGATGCTCTTTCTTGCCAATTTGAAGATCCAGTGCAACTCTGTGAAGTTTGTCTTCTCATTTCCACCTAGATCCATGATATTCACAATGAGTGGCATAATGATCTCCCAACCCAAAAAATCATTCTTCAACTATCTATTAATTCATCTGCTAAATCTCATTATACATGGGATGGGCACACATTATGATATAAAGGTCACCTAATGTTACCAATAAGCTCAAAGTTAAAACAATTGGTTTTACAAGAGATGCATGCTTCCCCTTCTACTAGTCATTTAGGAATTTTAAAAATGTATGAAATATTTTGTCATAATTTATTTTGGTATGGACTCAAGAGGGATATCAAAAAATTTGTTGATGAATGTGATATTTTCCAATGTAATAAAGGAAAAATAGTTTCCCCACCTAGTCTACTCTAACCACTTCTCATTCCAACACATATTTGGACTAAGATATCTATAGAATTCATTAAAGGCCTCCCAAAATCTAGTGATAAATTAGTGATTCTTTTCATAATGGATCACCTCTCTAAATATGCTCATTTTTGTACTTTGGGCCATCCCTACACTACTTCCACCATTGCTCAAACATTTCTTGATCACATATTATAACTTCATGGTGTCCCTACTTTTATTGTTTCAGATCATGATTCCACCTTCACCAACCATTTTTTGTAAGAACTCTTCAAATTTTTGGGTACATAATTAAAAATTAGTTTGAGATATAATCTATAGATTGATGGCTATATTGAAATCATCAACAAATGCTTAGAAACCTATCTTCATTATTTTATAATAGATCAGACACATCAATGGGTTAAATGGTTACCTCTTGTAGAATGGTGGTATAATACATCCTACCACACCTCTACTAAAATTACCCCATATGAAGTGGTTTATTAGAAATCCCCCCCACCACTTCTCATATATACAACTAGAATTTCACTAGTTCAGGTAGGTGACACTACTCTCTACAATTGAGATCAAATTCTCCACATCTTGTGAGATAATATTCATTTGGCACAAAATCACATGAAGTAGTAGGATGATCAAGACCTCTTTGAGTGCACCTTTCAATTAGGTGATATGGTTTTTCTTCACCTATAAGCATACAAATAATCATCCTCAAAATAAAAGGGCCTTAAAATCTTTCCCTTAAGTTTTATGGTCCATATTAGGTTCTCTAGCAGATTGGGTATATTTATTACAAGTTGGAGCTTCCACCTTCCTCTCACATTCACCTCATATTTCATGTTTCATGTCTAAAGAGATATTGGCACTACCATTCAAGCACAAATAGTCTTAATAGAATTTGATAATGAAGACTCCCTCCTTCTTGAACCAAAAGTATTCTTGGCTCGATGCACCCAACAACTTCATTCTCACACCATCATAGAAGTGTTAATTCAGTGGTAAGGACTTAAACCTAAAGATGCCACATGGGAACCATTATTCTAGATTTATAAATGATTTCCATAATTTAAGATTTGAAGACAAATATTATTTCCAAGAGGGAGGGGATGTTAGGAACCCATGTTCTACTCTTCTATTTATATTATTAGCAGAGTAGTTGCTTTGGATGCATATGCTTTTTAATTCATCCCTAGAGAATATTTGTTGTATCCCACATGCTTGAGATGAAATATTTATTAAGAATATAATTAGTATTTAAGTTAGTTTTAAGGCCCAATGAAGGCATCCATGAATTATATTGAATTGAGCTTGTTCAAAGGAGGTTTCCCCCTTGAATAAGCTAGCGAATCTACAATTGTACTATTGTAATTTAGTTTTGTTTGTTTCAATTAATATATTTTTGATGTTTGTAGTTTATTTCATGTATTTTCAATTTATTCTAATTTATTTAGGAGGGATCCTTTCATCTACCAAATTCATCCTTTTCCCCATTAGTTAGAAGAGAGAGTTAAAAAGAGAAACCATGTGTTTTAAGCTAATATTGATAGGAAAATTAATTTGGATAATATGCATATGTAATAGTCCATGTTAGCAACAAAGGAAGTGGATTTCAAGTCCTCATTTTCCTCTCACATTTCATCCCCATCTCAAGGAGTGACCCCTAGATATGAGATTCTAACTTGGAGACAAGGTAAAGAATCCAAGCTAGGGAGATTCCAATTTCCTTGAACACTTCACTCACTCCTCAAATTGCATCACCACCTCAAGATAAGAATCATAATCCTAATATCATAATTTTGAGTAAGATATTGGAATAATGGGGAAAGAAGGAGGAAAAAATCCTTGATAAGGAGTGTGAAGTTGAAAATGAAGTTGATCCTTTGAAAGCCCCTCTCATCATTCCTCAAGAGACCTCTTGTGTTCCATGTCATCCCTCTTATACTCTTAATACTCATGAATATGCCTATAAACTTCAATATAGACTTTTACAAGAGAAATTACTCAAGAAAAATGAAGAGTTAGACTCAAGGATGAAGTTGCTAAGTCAAGATGTGATGAAAGGTTTAGACCAAAAAGAAGATCCTATGCCTAAACACACCGCATATAACCTCCCTTAAAAGAGTGATAAAGCTAAATAACATGTGAATGAAGTGATTTTAAAGTGTAAGGAAGAAAAAAGTTGTTTTTATCCCAAGGTCTACCTCTCCTTCCTCAAGAGCTTCCAAAAGAGTCCCCTACTTTTCACTCTCAATCTGATTTCAAGTTCTATGTGCCACCTCCACCAACTAGTTCATCTTGTCCTCTCCCCAACACTCTTTACCTTGATGGACCTATGATATGTGAAACTAAGGAGGAGTAGTTTGTTGATAAAAACTTATAACCTTTCTTGAATAGGAAACCTCATTGGACTAAGTCACATGACTTCAAGATGCCTAGTCTTGGAATCACAAAGAAGGAGGTTAAAGATATTGTAGCCCTTGAGAACCAAATTCTTGTTGTAGAGGTTGAGATGAAACTTGAGATTCCTCAAGAGGTCCTAAATGATGAAGAAGAGGTGGATTCTTATGTAGAAACTTTTAATTGGGTTGATGAGAAAGAATGTTTTCCTTTTACCAAAGAGGAATAAATAGTACATGGATATTCCATCACTATAAAAGGTGTCATGGATGGAAAAGAAAAATATCCACATAATTTTTGTAATTTTTTTTTTAGTCAATATATTAGGTTATAATCCTCTTCAGGGTGGCTATGATCTATTCAAATATGGAGAAGGTAGCCTTGGCACTCAAGTAAGTATGCAAAGGAAAAGCAACCTTTCAAATATATCCTTTCAAGAAGTATATACATTTCATGATGACATGTTTGAATTCATAAATATGGGATATCATCCTCATAACTATTTGGGAGAAACACATCATCTCTTGAAGGATTGAATAAGCTCCTCTTGGCCTCAATATTCTAAGGAACAAGAAATAACCCTCTTGAAGCCATACCTACAAAGAAGATTCAAGTTGACCAAGAGATGAAGAGTGGATAGTAGTATGAGGTATGTGAACAATTTAAAGAGGAATATATCTACATTAGAGACCTATTTGAATATTATCTACTTAAGAGCAGATCAAGTGAAGTGCCAAGTTATAGGTATAATCTACAAAGCATCCAATTCAAGGAGAAACATGCTTAACACTATGATCCATATCATAAAGAAGATGATTCAAGAAACTTTCCTTTTGATCCTAGAAAGGAGGTATTCTTAGTTCCTAGTTGTGCATAATAATTTGTTCTCTAATTCCCCTAAGTGTTTTGAGCACATGTGTGTGTCTTGTTAGTGTATTTGTTTTTGTTTGGTGTGTGTCCTTTGTTTTTTGTGTTTGAGGTAATCAAGTGGCCTTGTCTTGATAAAATTATATGTTCAAATGTCCTCTTATTATTTAATATACTTTAGATGACTCCCTAAGCCCAATGGACTGAAAAGGTTACTCATCTAGTTAGTATAACAGGTAGATTATCCCTATGAGTCACCAATTTGTAGACCTCATTTAACTTTTAGGTCAAATTGGGGCACATATAGGTAAAATATTTAATTTTAGGTGTTCTAATGGTATAATAAATATGTCTAAAGGTTTTTTATATTCTAATTAATATCATTTAATGTTATATTGGCCTTGGTCTTTAGTCATTTTGAGGTCAAAAGAGGAATTTAATGAGTTGTAAATTTTTTTTGGGAAGTGTGAATGTTATAAAATATTATTTAACATCTAATTTTTATAAATATGTCTTAATAAATTGACATAACTGAAAGGTGTTAGGTTCTTCAAAAGAAAGTGTAGTTTTCTTGAGAAAAATGATGAGTTTGGCACTTGTATAGCCCATGGGAAAGTGTACCACATGGGAGAAGGTTTTAATATTAATATTCATATTAATTAGGTTAGTTTATATGTTTTAATTTCTCTATAATTTCCATTTTATCCCAAAACCATTTTGATCCTTTTTCACCCTACTTGGCAAGCAAAAGTAGTCTTCACATTTGTACTTAGTATGACCGGCATAGGAGGTTTTAGATCAAACACATTGGGGAGGTGAAATTTAACTTAGATAAATTAATTTAAATTAAAATATTTTGAATAATGATATCCTATGATTTATGAAACATCCTCATGAAGTTGACTATGTTTTTCTACTTATTAATCTGTGTATCCTATAGATTTTGCCTTGGTTTGAGAAATTTCATATAAAACAATTGATAAGGTAAAATATATAGGATATATACTCTATTATAATATGAAATAAATAATTTTTTATAGGTTTCATTGTATTTTAGTGAAAAAATCATCTCAGGCAGGTAGATTAATCTCTTTTGGGATGACAGGCAGTTTTTTAACATTTTCAAAGCTTTCATGCTTTGATAATGGTTTAGATGTTTTTTATAAGATCATACACATGTTTAAATACCATATTTATCAAATTAATTCATGTTTTGTCTCAATACATCATGCTTAGAATAAACTTGCAGTCCATTGTCATACTCAGTCAACTTCTTACTCACTCCTACTTATAGTTATGATGAAGCACATGCATAGGGATTATAAAACATGTTAAAAATGGTTTATTTAAGGTTTTTAAGTATTTTTATATCCTTCAAAATAATTAATTTGTGATTAAAGTCTTTATTTGATGAAAAAAGAGGAATGTTTCAATCATGTGCAACATATGCTCTCAGTTTGCCATTGAACATCATCTACAAGTGCCTTCATAGGAAATTTCATGTTGAAAGAGATGTGTTGGCATTTGTTTCAAATATTTATGAACATGAATATTTTTTTGGAAGTAATTTATGTAGGCCTAGTACCATCAATATCAAATATGATATTCACTACCTATTATCTTACTTTACTACTTATACATGGAAAAATCCACATACAAGTGGTATTGGCAGAGATTTAGAAGTGCTTATACAGAGAACATGGGATAGGTTGAGAATAGTTTTGATGACCTAGAATGTGGTGAAGAATATAAAATCTTGGTTGAGGTGTAAAATTATCAACTTGATAAGAGAAACCTTCAAAATATGAGATGATTGAGTTCAGGTCCCTAATCCCCAAAATGAAGAAACAAAGGTCCTAATACTTTTTATCAAGGGTAAAAAATAGGTTTTTCATGGGACTTGAGTCACTTAGATAATAAATTATTGTATCCTATACATATGAGGATTAATATAAAAAAATTGGAGTCCAAATGAGCTTTTTAATATAGTTTTGAAGAGGTTTTAATATGGCATTTGTTTACTAAAGTTCATTAGTGAAACCTACATGCTTTAACTACTAAAACTAAATCTTCACCCATTATTGCAATACCAATCCATACCAAAATATGTAAATGGTTACAAAGAGTTTTAATTTATAAATATTATCTAAAATACCATTAAAAATAGATGATAAGTAGTATTTTGTTTCCCATCTGCACCTACAGGCTTCTAATTCATAAAATATGCTCCTCTAGGCTAGTTGTAGGGTCACCATGGGGAATAGGATTGATAAATATGGTAATAAACTCCATTAAAATCATGATAAGTAATTAAAATTATAATATGGAGTTTAGATCTTTAGGTAGGGTTGTGTTCATTAAATTTAAGGTTTTGGAAGACACCTACAGGAGTTTTGACCTATAGTTAACTGTGGTAAGTAGTGAGTAGAGAAGTAATGTTTTGATGTGGAAATAAAATGAGTATAAGATAAAGGAACAAAAAAACCTAAAAGAGGATCTTATAAGGTGGTAAATATACCTTAAAACACCATTAAAAATGACTAATTCATGAAAAATAGCCACCTACAGATACACTAAACAAGCAAAACATAACCACAATCAACAAGGTGGCACACTTAGTCTTGACTCGTCAAGTGTGAGGAGAAGGTTTAGTAAAGTTAAAGTTATTTTTATAGATAAAAAATATTTCAGCATGAATTGAATAATATTATGGATATATCATATTTAATTTAAAATATGGGAAAGGATTCTAACCATGCAAAACATAGTCTAAAGTAGATTTCCTGCACACAGTCCTTGCCTAACTAGTTTATCTTATAACTTGAGGCCTTTGGAGGGTCAAATGACCTATTATAGAGTTGAAAATTTGTGTATATTATAAATATTACATGTGTAATATCTTAAAATAGTCACATTTTTTTGGGTAAATAGGGGAGTGCCCTTTGTTTTGTCTCAGATAAAGGGCACTCCCCTCATGCATAAAACTAACAAGTTTTGAGTAAAAGGGGATGAAGAGTGACCAAGGATATGTTTTAACATTGGAAAAAGGTTTGGAAAGTTATAAAACATATAATAAAAAAATAATTTACTTATTTATAAAGGGAACTAAATAGAATGGTTTAGACCTCCAAAAGTGCAGATAGGCTCATGAAACATGGTTATACCTATAATCCAAACAAGAGGTCACTCTCACTTTTGGATATAAGTAAGATCTAAATTTTTTTGGATCATGTTTTTAGGATCATCAAAGATATATATTGTCTACTATAATGCATGGAATCCATCAAAATGTCATTCTGGGCTCCAAAGGTGCAAACAATTTTTTAGACAAGGTTTAGGCCAAAGGCAAATGAAGATTCATTCACACTTATAGTATTATGTAAGCCTTATAACTAGTTTTTAAATTTTTTTTATGGTGAATTAAATTTTTTAAAATCTTTTATAGTGAAAATGAAACCACAAAGAAGCCATTTTAGCCCAAAAGCAACATCAGTCCTATGCGAGTTGGAGAAATGAGCTCGATAGGTCATGCTTTGATACTCATATATTATTGGAGGATATGAATGGATGAAAAACGAGTTTATATGTGTTATAAACTTCCTTTATAATCATCCTTATGTATTTTTTTTTCAATTTAGATGTTAGAACTTTATGAACAAAGCTTAAGAGTTAAAACATGCCTAAAACCCTTGTAAACCCTCAGTCAAGACCTGATAGAGGAATTGGAGTTAGATAGCTGATAAAATGGAATATTTTATGTATAATAGTTAATGTAAATTGTATATAAATCTCTCAATATACTCCCCACCCTTTTGATCTACACACAATTATATGAATGGAGTGAAAAATAAGCTTTTCTAACTATTTTATGCATTACAAAGGTTCCAAGTTATGAAACCAAGATTGAGAGAAATATTAAGACTTTTGATAACTAAAAATTTTAATTTTATTCCTTATAATAAATCCTAATTTCCTTAACCAATATATTCATCTTAGCTATTTAAAATTGGCATAGTGACCAAGCTAAGGAGAAGTGTGAAAACCTTAAGTGGATGGATTTTTAAGGTGTCCCTAATGATTATAGGGTCATATATGTTATTTAAACTTGTAATAAACTCAATAAAATTTATTTTCATGGAAAATGGAATCCAAATTTGAGGACAAATGTGTAGGGTGTATGAAAGAGGATGTTTTTGGATTACAAATGATGATGGCTCATTCTTAGATGATTCTAGATGATAAAGACTACATAAAATGAATGGAGAGGAATTTATGAAACCCTTACCTCTAATTAAAATCATAAAACCTATCCCTATTTATTTTTAGGACATTCAAATAGGGATAATCATGAAAGTAGTTTTTTTGAGCCAGTTAAGGGAATTTCATGCCACTTTACAAGAGTTTGATGACTTGGATGGACACTTGGGATTATTAAACTTGCATGGTTCTTATTTTATCCTCTTCTCATTCAAAATTAAATGATTTTTTTATCTTTAAAATTTTCCTTATGACCCTTGGACATTTCTCTTCTCCTTTCTCTCAATTTGTATAAAAACTAGCCATTTCAACCATTGTAACTTATGCTCTAACTGAGTATGGAAAAGACATATTCATTTACATACCATTTTATCATTAATAGTACTGATTTTAATCTCTTCTTTATTTTTCATAAGTGTGTTTTACTTAGTTGATGAATATTACTTAGTGAAGACTATGGATTCCTTAACATGGTGTCTCATTCTTTCACCTTATTTGTAGTTGGAAAAATTCTTCTTGTAGGGAATGTGAAGTGTTCTAAGAAATGTTAAGGATTGAGTGAGTTATTATATTCATTAATTCCATTAAAGGCCTCTTATCTATTCTTCCTATCCTAAACATTCATCCATAACCTCATAATGTAACATTGATGTGAGAAGATGCAGATTGGAGACATGTATGTTTAGTTTGCCCCTTGATTTCATGTGTAACATGAATTTGGTTGAAATTCATCATCTTATTTAGTGTATCCTCACCTTAGAATAGTTTTATTTCATTTATCTCTCTCCCATCTCCCAAAGTTTAGGTTTAGTTGTAATCCAAAGTGGTACATCAAGGGAGTTAGCCCTATTTAGAGATTTACTTCATCCTTAGGCTACCCACAAGCCTTGAGGTGTTTCCATTGTGCCACTTGGATGAGGAGAGATTATGAATCTCCTCAAAGGGTGAAAATCTAAATTAAAACATTAGGTATATCATAAGTTAAATGATACACACTAGAATATATTGAATTAGTATAGTATGGAACTTAGATAGAGATCTCAATAGACAATAAATCCATGATGAAAGGAGGTATAACTTGAGGTATAATGATTCTCATACTTAGATCATATATAGATTCATAATTTATATATTTATAGTTCATAATATTATCCATGGATCTTGATTGGATCTTGGTTGTTGATCAAAGCTTGGTGATATAAAGCCATAGATATTGATATTGTGTATATTTTTATTTGAATATGCCCACATTTTTTATTAATGAATAAAAATATATCATAATTTGTTCTAGACCTATTAATGAATTATGTCAATGATTTTTATGGTGAATTTCAATTAGAATTTGAGTTGATTCATTTAAAAACCAATAATAAATAGCAAGACTAGAATATTGACATAATAGGTCTATTGTCTAAAGTACTTAGTTTATATTAATATCTTAATGATTCATGAGTGTAATGATTGTTTAAATATTATAAGTCCTGACTAGCATTAAAGATGACTAAGGGTATTCACATATAACATATATATAGTATTAAAAACTTATGAATGGTACATAAAATGGGTATATTGATATATACATAGACTTATAGCTAAATAGATGGTTAATGTAAGTCAAAGGATCCTATGGCTCATGAAACTATAAACCATATGAATACAGTCTCCTAAAAATGTAACAATTATTTTAATGAAATATTATGTTCATATGAGACATAACTTGCTTAGCTAATTCTCTGAAAACATTATAACTGTTAGTGAGAAATACATATTATGAGTTTATTAATATTTACAAGTATTTAGACATATATAACATATAATAGTGCAATTGTGATGTGTGACTATAAGTTATAAGTAGTATGCAATTTTAAATATATGATATACCTAATTGGTATAAATTATACTTGATTATTTACTAATTAAGACTATGATACATTTTATTATAAAATGGGTTGTTCATGATTAAGTAGTTGTGCTCATGAACAATGAATTATGATATTATGGGATGTCATAGAGTGTTTTATATTTGGAAACTATAGTCTAAATGTATGTTATACTTGGGTGGTACAAACTATAATTTTTCTATCTAAATTCATTCATATGTTGGACTTGGAAAATGTATGCATTATGGTTATTACTATGTTTGATATGTTTTATGATAGATAGTAGAAAGTATTGTATTATGTCTACTTACAAAAATTATAATATGTAGCTATAGTTATATAAATTGTAAAAAATAATAACGTGACCATGGATAATAACACCCAACCCATAAGTCCCTCTTGTTTGCTCTTATGACCCTCTTAGGATTATGTTAACTAATTCCTAGTCATTCTTATCCTTGTGGACTTGATCTATACTGAGTTAGGAACTTCTTTTCATGAATAATCCATCCCCCTAGGTCCCATCTACTTAGGACAATAGAACCACACTAGGACTATAGTGTCGATGCCACTCCTATCCACTTTTAGTGTTGTTGTCCAAGCTTATTTTTGGCCCTAATGGTCAATTCCTTTTGGTTTCCCATCCTTATCCTTATCATCCTAATGTGAGCTAACTCAATCCATGATTAATAAATACCTATAAAATCCCATTTAAATATCATTTGGAAAGGGTTAGAAAATATCACAAAGCAAGTAAGAATACAAGTAAGACTACTCAAGCAAATTTCCCTATTCTCTGCACACAATCATCTAATACTATTTATAGCTTATTTGAATCCTTACACCAATCCTTAGTCATCTCAAGCACACCCAAATTATCATTTTTTAAAATTATTGTATCATAAATACACCAAGAACTTTCAAAGGGAGAACTACATATGGCTTGATCCCTCTTTGGAGTATTGGTATGTAGGAAACATGCCCACATAAGGGGTATGGATTGATGTCCAATAAATCTTACACACAATAACCTCCCCTTCTTATTTAAAATTGGCCAAAGTATAATTAAACATAGGTTTTGAAGATAAAATATACTATATAGTGATATTTACAAACTTTTAGATACCAAAACTTCAAACATAACATCATAAAGACGTATCGAGCAAAACCCATAAATCTCAGATCCTCAAGACAATAGGGTAGACAAGGACTAAAGCATAGATTCCACTCTTATCTACTTTTAGTGCTCCTATACAATAAAAAAATGAAATTTAGAATCTTATTTATGATAGTATCCTAGGCCTACATAATGAATATTAGATCTTGTCTCAATTGGATCAACATAATTTAAGCTAAGCCTTATTTTCTCCCTCTTATTACTATTTTAAAAAAATCTCTAATTGCTAATAGATTTCAAAAATTACTATCTTATTTAATACATATTATTTATTGATTTATCAATCTATACCCTTTAACTAATTAGAAATAAAATTTAAATGTTCTCAAAATTGTTAAATCATTTGGTGAACTTGACTTACTTCAATTGCACATAAAAACCTTATAAACACTAGGTTAAAATTCCTATTGATTTTTCTTACAAATTTTTGAATTTCTATTTAAATATTTCAATCAAAAATACATTTCAAATTTTAAAATTTAGTAGTAAATTTTAAAATAATTTTCTTTAAAACCCTAGTTCCCCATACTAGGTCCCAGTATTTTTCCAATAATTTTCCAACAATTTTCTAAATTTGTACTAGAATATTCAAATCATAAAATCCCTTAAAAATTCAAAAGTAAGTTAAATTTTTTTATTTCTCTCAAAACCCTAATTACACATACTAGGTCATATTCAATCAAGCATTTTCCATTAACTTCGTAAATTTTTAATTTCATATTTAAATCAAAAATCCAATTTCATTTTCAAAATTCCATAGTATTTTAGAAAAATATCATTATCAAAACCCTAGTTGCATGTACTAGATCCTATTCAACTCTTGAGGTATCACCTTACATGTTTGTGAGCTTCATTTCAAAAATTGTTTTCACTTATCTACATTTATTTCTTGCATTTGTTGTACAAAATAAGCAAACCATCATTGGTCCTATCATGTACATGAATGACGAAGTTTATCATATGTTAGTACAAAGCTTTATTCTTTGGATTTCATGCTTATTTTCATTATATGGGATGATATTAAGAAAATTCTTATTAACTAAGTTAATATATATTTTACATCACCTCCCTTGGAAACTTTATCCCATGTTGAGTCCTATTTCATGGTCCATTTTACCCTTCCCCAGGTCACTATCCTCACCAAAGAGCCCAATTCACACCCTTTGTCCCTTTACCACCTCAACCTATCAATTATCTTCACTCTCCTTCTATATCTACTAATATTCCTATATGTATAGTAGATAATGCAATTAGAACCATTACTCGACATGCAACCATGCCTCCTCCACCTAGTTAGGATCCCCACCACCCTCCTATTCCTTCCCATCCTAGGCCCAATCCACCTACACAAGTAGATATGCATAAATCATATGATATTGTTAATCAGTTGAGAAACACTCCAGCTAACATTTTCATGTAAGAACTACTTAAGAAAGACAATGTGTTTAAGGATAGTCTCTATCAGGCACTCACTCAAAATTCTATGCCCACTGACTCTGAGCCTTCTTATTTTATATTAGTGGTTAACACACTAAAAACTATAAAAGATGTTATCACTTTTGATCAAGATGACATGCCATCTCAGATAGTAATTGATCAAAATTTATTACTATTCATATAAGCTCAAGTCAAAACTAGTGTAATTAAGAGAGTTTTAGTTGATAGTGGTTTTGAAATTAATATATGTAATATTACATTCTTATAGACCATGGGCATAGACATAGTATCCATGAAAAAATCATATAATAAAATTCAAGGATTTGATGATATACCATGACAAACATTGGGGACCTTTGCTTTGGATATCATGGTAGGACCCAAAACCCTATCGACATAGTTGCAGGGCATGCCAGGTCCTCTTCATTATAATATTTTACTTGAATGATCCTAGATACATGCTATGGGGGTAGCTCCTTCTACTCTTCATCGATGTGTTAAATTTATCCATGAGGGATACCTATACACATGTCTAGTGGTTAATGATCCATTCAAATATTATCAAACTATAAAGTCATCTTTGACTATTTTGCTAGATGGGACACCTCATATCACATTTTATCCACCACCTCATTCCATTTATTTTGATTAAATACATACATATGAGGTTAGAGAGACTATAAATTTTCACACTCTTCCACTTATATTTGTGCCCTTAGTTCCAAATATTTAGCCACTCATAGTGGCTTCAACCATTCTAGCCACTCCATCAATCATGATCCCTACACCTATTCTAGTTATACAATCACCAACAAGAGTTCTAGTAGTACCAATTGATTCTATAGATACAATCACTCCATTAGTTATAGATACTCTCATAGTACCATTATCTTTTACTACTATAGTTGATGAGACCCCCAAATCATAGTTTTCCTTCATGGTAAATTTTGAGTTACCATATGTACATGATGTTTATATAGATTCATAAGCTTCTTCAGATGATGATATGACATCCACACTCATAAATGACCATTTTTATGGGTTTATATTTAAACCAACTAGACCAAGAGAGTATCGAGATGAATCTAGAGCTCTCATTAGACATTCTACATCACTCTTAACATCTTTCACTACACTCTTAGGATATACTCCACATTCATAGCCATAGATAGATCACTTAGCACATAAAATTCACATGGTTACCTCTATGGATATAAATCCAATCATTCATATTTAGGTAAGTAGCACATAGCATCAACCAAAAATTATGTTACAGATGTTACCTAGTCATGGATTAATCACCTTACCTATAGTATGACACAAATCTATTAACATATTATCACAATAGGATGGTCACCCATTTTATCATTTTCATAGGATAACATGTCATGATAATAAATAATGTAAAAATTTACATAAGATATTAGATAAACTATAGGTTCATGGTATTATTCAAATTCTAGCACCACTAGCACCAGCTTCTTCCATTCCATTGAAGCGATCTACTACCAGAACTAAATGTCCCATAGAAGAATTGAAATCTCCATCACCATCTCAACCTGTATTTCAACTTTGATAGGATGACACCATACACATGTATTACACAACATATGATGATGATATTGAGGCATTTGATGATGGATGTCATCCATTCCTCCCTTTCCATCTCTAACCAACTCTATCCTTGGACCCTTTACCACCCCCTGTCTAGTCTTTTATTCATATGCTTGTATATAATTTCATTATGCTTACTTATAAATAATTTTCTTAGTATCACCTGTAAATAGTTTCTTATGCTTGATTGTACATAGCCCAAATATTCTCAAAATACAAAAACAATATAACATTTCAAAAATACCAAAAACCATACAAACATTTCAAAAATTCAAAAACATGCAAATAATTTAAAAACATAAAAATAATTTTGATTATATGCATCATCCATGCTTTACATTTCTACTATCATGCTAGACTTACATCTCTTTTTCTATGCTATCATTTGTCGATTTATCTACATTACCATGCTTCACTTGATCTCTTTTGAGTGTGCACAGTGACATCCAACTCTTTGATTACTTCACTCTACCTTTTGAGGGGGCATCCTATTTTGATGTCAAGACATACATTGATATACATAAACACTGGGAGAATTTTCTATATGAATACACCATCTAGGTTATGTCATTCCTATACCACACACTCCAATTGTCATGTTGATGTATATTACTTACTAGCTTACATGGATTATTCTATTGACACTCACTACTATATATCACTTTTGTATTTCCTCACACATACCTAATCTTATAATAACATGTATTTCATATTTTCCCTCTTTCCTTGATTAGTTATATATGATTGTATCTATAGTTATTACATGTTTTCCTTTCTTTCTTTGTGTATATAAATATGATTGCATTTCTTAATTCCTATTTTGTCTCTAGTATGTGCTTTAAGACATTTAACAATGTCCTTTGCTTCTATGTATTGTGTGTGCCTTAAGACATTTGCCAATGTCCTTTTATTTTATTCATGTGTGTGCCTTTGGACGTTTGCCAATGTCCCTTGCATGTAATCTTCTATATGATTATGGATTTCATGCCAACTTGTTTATTTCAAGTATATGTTTATGTGGCATTTGAAAATTCCTTATATGCTTGCTTTCTAGTTTGAGTGACATGTGCCCATGTCCCTTGTTTTCTTAGCCCCTTGACCACTTTTGTACACTTGTTACTTCTTGCCTTGTGTTCTTATTTCTTTTTTTCTTCTCATCATTTGCAATGCCATGATCCATATCATGCATTGATCTTACTATCTTGAATGCCATGATAGACATTATGTTCCATCCCTCCAAATAACAACTAATAACTATCAATTAACTAGACTATCATTTCTAGTTTAGTAAATTTCACATGATTTTACATTGTTATATATATATATATATATATATATATATGTAAAATCATGTGAAATTTACTAAACCTTGTTAATCTAACAATCTCTCAATACAAACCATGCTATATCTTAAGATCTCTTGTCAATTATCATTGTTGTATCATATATTTTGTAGCATAACACACTTAGAGGGATATTTGTTCTGAGGGATGTCATTATAGAGTCTCCATTACTACCCTTAAAAGAGGGGGTAACAAGTAGGGGTTTTTTCATAGAGATCAGAGCTCTTATTAATAGAAAAATCTAGTTTCAAAATACTCAAAACAACAACCAGATATCAAACCAATCAAAATAGACCAAGGAAATATTAAAAAATCTAGAAAAATCATTATATCTAGCCTAGGATAGTAATATTAAGACTAAAATGCAATGATGGTGGTGTTACTATACATTTATAGTGTTCCTATCTAAACATAAAAAAATAATTTCTAGAAGTAGAAAAGTAGGTTCAACTACAAATTTTCATAGCCACACCAATTTAGAATCAATAGTTTTAGTAAACATTTTTCTCAAAAGATATAGATATAGGGGGAATAATTCACAACATGATGTATCTCACTTCCATTTTTAGATATGATAGCTGGTATAAATTCTAGATCAGAATCCAAGTTCTAGACATCAGTGATTAGGGACAATGTGCACGGCACATTTATTTCATTTCTTTCCTAGTTCAGTATTATTAGACATTCTTAGTAGTTGTGTGAATTATTCCATCTATGGGTGGTTGGAATTATTTTGGAGTGGGTTTCATAGCCTACCCTCCACAATCCTAAGCTCTTAAGTTCTTGAGTGGCTTCTACATAAGCTAGATTCTTAGTTTTAAACTGGCTTTCATACAAGCTTAATCTCCATCTTTTGGAGTGGCCAAGAGTGGCCTAATTTATAACATACATTAAAATATCCAAACCAACATTATCAGATCATATTACATTCATGGGATTTATGATCTATTTCATATGACATATATTTCATATCATTATCAGTTCATAGCTTCACTTCATAGGGTAATGATGGATCCAAAGGTCTAGCTATCCTTTGTATTCTTTAGCCACCTATTCATAAGGATTAGAAACACATTCAAAATATTTATTAACACATGCATGACCACCTAGATTCAATTAGTATGCAATGATGGAGCCAAAATTCTAGCCTTTGCATTCTTAAGCCACTTTTTGGGGAATTGAACACTCAACTCTATTCACAATATTACTCTTATTATCAAATCATCTGTCATTACTCATCATTACTTAAAATTACTTAGCATCACAATACATCTTATATTTGTATATGTACCTAGTGAGGTGTATTCATTCCTTTATCTTCCTCTCTCTTATCCAGCTTTGTATGTTCTTATTTTAGATATAATGTATCTAGTAAGAATTGGTCTACTCTTTGTTCTCTTTTACATATTCACACTTCACATCATGCTCTCTCTATGCACACCCTACATCATACAAGCTTCATGAGATTCACCCGTATAAGTAAGTTTAGGTACACTTTCTATTTTTCCTTTATCTTAGTATTTCACTTTGTTATATCACTAGAATAAAAGGTGGGGGGGGGGAAATGTAGTCATATAAAATGAAAAATTTGGTAACTTGAGAATGGATAATGACACCCAACCCAAAGGTCCCTCTTTCTTTCTCTCATGACCCTATTAGGCTTGTTTTCACTAATTCTTAGTCATTCATAGCCTTTAAAACTTGATCTTAGCTAAGCTAAGAACCTCTTTTCATGACCAATCCATCACCCTAGGTCTTATCTACTCAATACAATAGTATCACACTAGGACTATAGCACCAATGCCACTCCTATCTACTTTCAACACTATTGTTTAAGCTCATTTCTAACCCCAATAGTTAGCTTCTAGTTTTTTCATCCTTATCCTTGTCATCCTAATGTGAATAAATTCAATCTATGACCAATAGATCCTTATAAAATCCCATTCAAAGATCATTTGGAAAGGGTTAGAAAATATCACAAATTAAGTAAGAATAAAAGTAAGACTACTCAATCACATTTCCCTATTCTATACATACAACCATCTAATACTGTTTCTAGCTTATTCAAATCCTTACACCAATCCCTAGTCATCTCAAGCACACCTAGTTTATCATTTCCTTGCATTCTCATATCATAATTACACCAAACACTTTCAAAGGGAGAAATACATATGGATTGATCCCTCTTTGGAGTATTGGTATGTAGGCAATGTGCCTACACAAGGGGTGTGGATCCACATCCAGTTAATTTTACACACACTAAACCCCCTTATTATTTCAAATTAGACAAAGTAAAACTAAAGATAGGGTTTGAAGAGAAAATATACTCTATAAGGAGCTCTAAAGACTTATATCTACTAATACATAAAAGACAGGGTCACATAAACCTATTGAATAAAACCCAAAAAGATTAGATCCTTAGGACAACAATGCCAGATAAGGACTACAACACTAGTGCCACTCTTGTCCACATTTGGTGCTCTTATCCAATTAGAAAATGAATTTTGGAATCCTATTTGTGATAGTATCCTAGGCTTGCATAGTGAATATAAAATCTTGTCTGAATCAAATTAACATAGTTTAAGCTAAGTCTTATTTTCTCCCTCTTATTACTATTTTTAGAAAAGCTCTAATTGTCAATAAATTTCACAATCAGTAGCTTATTTACCACATATTATTTATTGATTTATCAATCTAGGCCCTTTAACTAAATTAAGAATAAAACCCTAATATTCCTAAAATTATTAAATTAGTAGCATAATAATAATAATAATAATAATAATATCCAGTTGGTATAATATGCACTTATTTTATTATTAATTGTGTAATACATGATATTATGGAGATTCATTCATACATTTGATAGACTAAATGTATGCATTCAATTATTCCTATCATTATCATGTTTTGTGATTTCTAGTAGGAAGTAATATGTATGAATATTTTGGTTATAAACATGTTAACCAAATATCATTTTTTTGGTACTAAATAAGTAGTGAGATGGACTTCACTAGATTACTAGCATCACAATGCTAGATGAAGGAAATCTGATCAATTGGTGTGTATGAAACTATCTGATCTTAGGGATCAATAATTATTGAAAAACGTGGGCCAATTAATATTAGTGAGACATTTTCATTTCATGTATATGATTTACACATTTTTTCAATATATTTTTAAGTAATTTCTATTTATGCTACACTGCATGTTTATTTTTTAGAAATCATACATCACATGAGTACTGACTTGTCTCTTTGGATTACCGTACCATCACTATCTACTCATTTATGAAGGTAGGGTCATTCCCTAATGGAGAATTGTGTAGGGGATCGATGGTCGATGTTTGGTGTGTAAAATTGGTCATATGATGCTCTCCCCCCTACAACAATACTTATTTAGAGATGACACTTTAGATTTCCAAAGATACTAGAGTTTATGAACTCATGCTCCATGGAGCTTTGTATCTTGTATCTTATACATTTTATTGTATTTATTATTGATAATACATTAAAATGATGATATGTAATTATTTACTTATTTTTACTTTGGTAGTAATGACTAGATCATTGTACCATTTGTGGCTAGGTATTTGTAATGACTTTTCATATTTGGTTATGATGTGTTTTATATGTAGATAGTGATCAGTGAATGTTAGATGTCACTTGAATAATCATAGTTAATATACATAGAATGTTATTTTTGAATTAAAAATTATATTGTCATTATGAAATCTAATGAAGGAATCCATTTATTAAATTAAATAAAAAAATCATGTTTTATAAGTCAAACCTAGTGGGGTTATTACATGTGGTATCAGATCAAAATCTAAGACCTAATGAGTCTACTATCATTTTCATATCCTTTTGTTTATTATAAATGAGAATAGTGAAATGTGTGAGTGTGTACGCTTAGGAGTAATAATACCCTTTTATAGATGTTAAAGGTTTGGTTATCAAGTGTCTCTATGATGATGGTTGTATATGATGTTTATGTAGGTGAGTGCATGGCATAGTTCATGATTCATGAACAAGATATTATTAAAATATTTTTTTATAACTTAAATCTACAATCTCAATAATTATTACATCCTTACTTGGTAATCAAATCACCTTTACCACTTGTGTTTTATATAATGAGTGTTTAAAAAGCATGAGATGATTCTCACTTAAGTATATGTTTATTAGTTTTGTTTCATACATACACTAATCCTAGGAGTGGGAATCCTAAAATATCACTTGAGGATTGACACCCCTATGTTTATGTGGATTATGAGGAGGTTTCACATCACATATCTAGCATAGAGGTGAGTTGTTATTCCCTCACTTTCCTTTGACATCACTATATACCACTAAGTGGATTCATATTTTCATGATGTTGATTAATTATTCACTTAATCAAAATACTTGTTTCTAAAATTTTATTTTGTTAATTTAACATGGAGTTTTTAGGAAGGTGTCTTATAATTTTTGTTGAGAGAAAAGTTTTAGGAATGTGTTTTATTATTTTTAAAATAATGGGGTTTTATTCCTAATTAAATAAACAAGTTTGAACAAAGTAGATCAGTAAATAATATGTAGGAATCAAGATACTAATTTGTGTAAACAAATTTTTATTTTTTCCTTTTCTAAATATATTAATAAAGAATATAATTTTAACTTAGCTTATTTTTAATGATCAAGACTGAGACAAGGTCTAATACTAGATGAACAAGACTAGCAAATTGTCAAAACTAAACCCTAAGGTTTATTTTTGGATTGGATAGGAGTGAAAAAAGTGGGACACCCTATTGTTTGACGTTGTAGTCCCTTTTTGGTGATTTTTTCTAGGTGGTCTAAGCTTTTTAGGTTCTATTTGGTAGGCTTGTGTTACCTTGTCAGTGAAATATTGAAGCCTGGAAGCCTAAAGAGCTTGTTGTGTGTCAATTTTTAATATTCAAAGCCCTAATATCTCTTTGTGCTTAAAATTTAATGGAAACTTTGAAAATATAGAGAAGGGGTTAGTGTGTAAAGGATACGCTAGATGTACTTCACACCCTATGTGTGGGCACACTTTCTACATACCAATACTATGAGGAGGAATCAAGATAATGTAGTTCTCCCATTAAAATGCTTGGTGAAATTATGTATGATAAATGTAACTAGATTTGAAACTAGATATCCTTCAGATGGCTAGAGATTGGTGTAAAGGTTTGAATAAGATTGAAATGATCTTGGAAGGCTGTATGTAGAGAATAGGGAAGAGTTCTTGAGTGTACTTATTTTTATTCTTGCTTCTTTTTTGTGAATGAGTGTTAACCATTATAAATGGAATTTGAATGGCATTTTATGGGAAAATTAATGATCATGGGTTAAATGAATTCAAATTAGGCTAGTAATAAAAAGGATAAGGATCTAAAATAATCAAACCGTTAGGACCAATTTTTCACTTGGACAATAGTACCAAAATCAGGACACCCTAGGTTTTAGTACTCTTGTCCAAGTTAGGTTCTATTGTAAAAAGGTAATGAGACCTATGTGAATTGATTTGGGCTTCAAATATATGCCTGGGTTTATAAGGGTTATGTCTGGAAGGCTTTGGATGATTAGGAATTAGTGACAAAATAGCCTAAAAGGGTTGTCTAAGAAAGCAGGAAGACCTAGGGATTGGTTGTTATTAACCATGCTTAAGTCATATAATTTTTTATTTTATATTACTATATTTTCCCCCCTTTATTCTAATGGTGCAACAAAGTGAAATACTAGGATAAAGGAAAGTAAAACTCATACCTAAACTTATCTATAAGGGAAAATCTCATGAAGTTGTGTGATGTAATATGTACATAGAGAGAACACATTGTGAAGTGTGAATCTAAAATGAAAACATAAAATTAGATCAGTTCTTACTAGATATGTTATATTTAAAATAAGAATGTATAAAAGCTGAGTAAGAGGAAGAGAAATGAATGAATACACCTCATTGGGTACATGAGCCAATATAAAATTTATTGTGATGCTAGATTATGTTGGATGATGTTGGTATGTGTTGAATCAAGAGTAATATCATTAATGGAGTTGAGTGCTCAATTCCCTAAAAGGTGGCTCAGGAATCATGCATGTGTTAATCAATGTCTAGTTGTGTGTCCAATCCCTTTGAATAGGTGGCTCAATAATACAAAGGTTAGACTTTTGGCTCCATCACTACCCCATGAAGTGATACTAGTATAGAATATATGTAATATGAGATGAATCATGGATCCCATATATGTTATATAAATATAACAATGTAGCATGGATAACTTGAATGTATGTTAGAAACTAGGCAACTCTTGGCCATTTTGGAAGATGGAGGTTAGGCTTATATGAAAACTACTCCAAAACTGATGTACTAGGCTTATATGAAAGCAAACTCAGGGACTTGAGTACTCAAAAAGTTAAACTTGTATGAAAGTTTAACTTGAAAGTGATGCCAACCACCTACAGATGGAGTAAGGCACACAACTACGGAGAATGCTTGGATAATAAACTGAACTTAGAAATAAAAGAAGAGCAATATGCCACACACATTACCCCTAATCACTGGTGTCTAGAACATGGATTATAATCTAAAAGTTATTTCATCTACCTAATCTAAAATTAAAAGTGGGAATTATTATTTCCATGCATGATAACCCCCTATATCTAGTATATCTAAGAAAATTGTATTGAATTGCTAATTTTTACTAATTTGGGTGTACAAAAAATGTATTTGAACTAATTTTTTTGCCTATTTATAAAAAACATGAGTTTTTTATACCTAGATAGGAGTGCCAAAATGAGTACACCATTGTTTTTGGGGCTACTATCTATTTTTGGTGTTATTGTCTTGTGCTAAAATTGATTGTTGATCTAGAACTGTCACTATTTTTCTTCTTTATTTTGATTAGTTTAACCTATGGATTCTGATTTGGGTGATTTAAATGTTATTATTTCAACTGTTAGGATATTTGATCACTATGACAAAACCCCCTATTATTTCCCCTTATTTTAAGGTAAGAATGATGAATTTACAATGATTGCCCTCAGAAGAAAGAGTCTTGCAAGTGTGTTAAGTTGTATAGATATATCATATATTAGTGATATTTGACAAGATATTTGTAGATATAGAAATGTTTGTATTGATAAATTATTAGATCAATAGGGGTATGCCTAGATATATATAATAATGTAAAATCATGTGAAAAATATTGAACTAATATATATGTTAGATTATAGTTATTAGTTGTTAGTTGGAGGAATGGAGCATGATGTCCATCATGGCATCCAAAAAAGAAAGGGAAATGCATGATGTGGATCATGACATTGTACACATTTATAAGAAAACAAGTAAGAAGCATATAGGTATGGCCAAGGGGCCATGTAAACAAGGGACATGGGCATATATCACTCAAACTAGAAAGCAAGCATGGAAGGCATGTTCAAATTCCACATACACATACAAGTGAAACAAGCAAAGTTGGCACAATGGACACAAGCACTTGGAAGAGTAAAAACAAAGGACATTGTAAAATGTCCTAATGCACACACATGAATAAAAGTAAAGGACATTATCAAATGTCCTAAGGCACAGATAGGAGATAAGCAGGAATTAGAAATACAATCACATAAGCTACAATAAGAAAGAGGATAAAGCATGTAATAATTTGAAAGGTATATTCACATCTAACTAATCAAAGAAGATGTGAAAGTTTACAAAATATGTGTATTAAAAGAGTAGTTAAATGCTATGAAATATATAAGTGTTAGATGCTAGTGAGATGTCAATATAGTAATATATGTAATCTAGTAAGTAATGTACATCAACATGATAACTTGGAGTGTGTAGTGTAGGATTGACATAACCTAAATGGTGTAGTCATGTATAAGATTCCACCAGTGGGTATGTATATTGGTGTGTGTCTCGAATTTATAAGTAGGATTCCCCCTTAATGGGTAGAGTGAAGCAATCAAGTAGCTGGAAGTCACTACACACACTCAAAGTAGATCAAGTGAAGCATGGTAATGTCGATAAATTGACATACAATATCACATAATAGAAAATGTAAGTCCTAGGATGATAGTAGTAATGTAAAGCATGGATAATGTATATAATCAAAATGTTTTTTTTGAGTTATTTAAATGTTTTTGGATTCTTTTTGACATGTTATTTTGTTTTTGGATTTTGAGTTATTTGAGCTATGTAAAATCAAGCATAAGAAAATATGTACAAGAGATTGAAAATAAGTGATGTATAATTAAGTTGAGAAGAGATGATACTAACTGATGAGTCTCAGAAGAGACTCCCTATCATGTTGTATTATACCAAGAAAAAGGATCATGTGTGATCCTGAAGCACCATGGAAATGTTGAGACTATGGCTGTAAAAGCTATGTATGATTTAAGTGTTCTGAAATGCTTGTAGTGGAAACTAACTGTGGGGTCCCCCTATAGCTTTAATAAATGGATGAAACTATGGAGCTCTTAAGGACCCATACAATGGTAGAAGAAGCTCTTTAAACATGTTCTCTATGTGTAGAGGCATGATACCTCAATGATACTACCCTAGGTGTGCAAACTATAATTAAAATCTATCTAGAATCCTAAAACTATGGCTGCTCAAAAAGAGACCTCTGTGGAAGTGTATAAAATCTTTGTGGTGGTCATGGAGGCCTCAACTATGTCTAAATTGAAATTGGGGGAAGAATTTTAATAGGTAGAAGAGCTAACATTAGATTATAAGGGGTGATAACCTGAGTGACAAAGCTATAACCATGGGTGTAATCAACCTTCCTATCTTTGTGAACTTGGGTGATATTATGTACCACATGATCTACTATAGGCATAGGGTTGATAGTAGGTGTGGGATGAAAGCTAGATGAACCAAGTTTAAAGAGAGGAGGGATAGATATAACTAATAGTGTTTGCTTGTGTCTAGTAGTGATAGGGAGATTCTTAAAAGTATCTAAATAGTTAGATAGATCTAAGTAGAAACCATGTATAACAATATGATTATAAAGAATATTCCACATGATAGATAGCAAACAAGGGATAGAGAGCATGAAATTGTACACTAATGGATAGAAACATTTAACCTGTAAAATGACATTTCTAATGTGTTGAACATGATAGTATTGAGAATTTTTCCATATGAGAGATAGAAATCAAGGGATAGAAATCCTAAATTTGTGCATGAATGCATATAAATTTTTGACATGCAACATAATATTTCAAATGTATTTAGCATGATAACTTTGAACAATTTTCTGTGTGAGGAGTAGAAAGAAAAGTATAGAGAACATGAAATTTTGTATAAAGGCCTATAAACTTTTGATATGAAACATAACATTTTGAATGAATTTATTATAGTTGAGTTGGTAATCATTCCATATGAGTGAAAGAGAATATGCAAAAATAATTTTGAAATCTTGTGCATTTTTTGCAATGAATTTTGTAATATCATCCCATATAATGAAACATAAACATGAAATACAAAGGATGAATATATGTACATCATAGGGCCTATTATGGTTTCCTTATTATTTTCAAGAAATGTAAGAAAAGTTTGTAAATAAATGAGTATATTTTTTGCAATTTGGCTATGGATGTAAAGTGATACCTCAAGAAGCAAAGTAGGGGCTAGTATATGCAACTAGGGATTTTTAAAAAATATTTATGCAAAATACTATGAATTTTTGAATCTGAAATTGATTTTTTGAGTTTGATATGCAACTAAAAATTTAGAAATTGATTGGAAAAGTACTAGAAAATGACTGAGAGCTAGTTAATGCAACTAGGGGTTTTTGAATGAATTTTTAAAATTAGTATGATAATTTTAAAATTATGATATGAATTTATAGAAAATTTATAATTTTTTTTGAAAAATCAAAAAATATTTTTAAAATTAGTAATATACTTTTCCTAGTCTTTGGAATGTGTTTGTACGAAAAAAGGACCTAGTGTGTGCAAACTAGGGTTTTTATAAAATATATTGATAAATTTTCAATTAATTTTTTGATTTATAATTTTTAAATATAATAAAAATCAAGAAATTATGGAAAAAACTTAGAAATAATTTATCCTAGGGTTTTTAGGGTTTTTATGCAATATTTGAAGTAAGTCAAGTTCACCATATGTTTTATTATTTTTAGAATAATGGGGTTTTATTCCAAATTAAATAAATAGGTATGAGCAAAGTAAATCAATAAATAATATGAAATAATTAAACTAATGATTTATAGATTTGTATTTCTACCTTTTCTAAATATAGTAATAAATAATATAAATCTAACTTAGCTTATTCTAAATGATCTAGACTAAGACATGGTATAATACTAGAGAAAGACTATGAAATTGTCAAAAACTAGACTTTGAGGTTCATTTCTAGATTATACAGAAGTGCCAAAAGTGGGGCACCCTATTGTCCAGTGCTATAGTCTTTTTTTGACATTGCCTTTTAGGTGGTCTAAGATTTTTGGGTTCTATTTGGTAGGCTTATGTTACCCTATCAGTGAAATATTGAATCCTAGAAGCCTGTAGAGCTTACTGTGCATATATTTTTAATGTTTAAAGCCTTAAGAGATCTTTATGCTTGAACCTTAATGGAAACTTGGAAAAAATAAAGAAGGGGTTAGTGTATAAAGGATATTATGGATGGAATTCACACCCTATGTATGGGCATCATGCCCTACTTTGAGGAGGGATCAAGCCATTATAGTTCTCCCATTGAAGTGATTGGTGTAATTATGTATGATAAATGCAACTAGATGAAAAAATCTATGTAATTTGGATGGCTAGAGACTGGTGCAAAGGTTTGAATAAGTTGTAAATGATCTTAGAAGGTTGTATGCAAAGAATAAGGAAGAGTGTTTGAGTGTACTTGTTTGTATTCATACTTATTTTCTATAAATGAGTGCCAACCCTTCTAAATGGACTTTTAATGGAATTTTATAGGGAAATTAATGATCCTAGGTTAAATGAATTTTCATTAGGCTAACAAAAAAAGGGATAGGATCCAAAAGAATATGACTGTTAGCACCAATTTTATACTTGGACAAAAATGCCAAAATCAGGACACCTTGGGTTTTAGTGGTCGTATCTAAGTTGGGTGTTGTTTTATAGAGGTACTAAGACCTAGGGGAATGTATTTGGCCCTGAAAGAGATACCTAAGTCTATAAAGGTTAAGTCCAAAAGGCTATGGATGATTGGGAATTAGTGAAAGAATAACCTAGAAGGGTTGTGTAATCAAGTAGGAAGACCTATGGATTGGGTGTTATTATCCATGCTTAAGTCATCCAATTTAAGATTTTATATGACTAGAAAATGGAATGGATCAATTCATCTATGTGGTTAACATATTTCTTTCTAGTTGTAGAAATAGGATGTGATACCACACTTATAGTTTTGGTAAGGTGTAGTGATTATGGCAACTTGGTTTGTGATGTTTTCTACATAACATGTGAGGGAATTAAAGAGTTATGTTGTTGGGATTTTATTTAACTATTTTTCATTTGTTATTTTTAGAGTCACACTTGACCACATGGAGTGGGGAACCTTGAATTTATATTAGTTCTAGATTAAGATTTATCAGTTGATTTTAATTATTATGTTATTATTTACCCTTGATTAGATTGGTATTATTCTCATCTTGATTAAAACATGTTATTTTGATGAGACATTTATGTACTTTTTTCCTAGATCGAGTGTGGATTTGGATGTACAAAACATCTTGTTAGTCTAAAGGGATTGAGATAAGCTTATAGCTTGTTGTCTAGCTAGCTGAGAGACCAAGAAGGCTTTGTTTCACTTGTTCATTTTATAGGGTTGTAAGGATGGTGTGATCCTTGGACTTTGTATGCTATGTTAATTTTAACATTATTTTCAATTAACCAAAAATATAATAAATATAGGTTAAGTGCTGAAATTTGATACTAGTTATGTTTAGATAATGGTAAATTAATATAATTATGGAATAATTTTATAATTTTTCTTGTAATGTATGTTGGTACATCTTGAATTATTTATTATATATCATTAATTTATATGATTTTTTAGTATGGACTTGTTATTAGTTAAACCTTATGCATATTTTGGAGATCATTAGGTCATAGAGGCATAAGGGGTGAGTGGTGAATTAGGAACATGAGTACTAAGATATGAGAGTTGAACCTAGTTAGTCTCACATTGACTCGGTAGTTACTGATTTTAGATCTAATAAGGGGATATTATCGAATCCAAGATTTGACAATCATGACCTATAAAATTAAATAATATGGCCATATGCATTTTTATTTTTGAATTCTTATTCCTTAATTTTATATACATTAGGAATGTAATATTTCTAGTTCTTATTCATATTAATACTTATCAGGAGCTATGTGGAGTAGTGGGAATATTGACATGTTATACTTATCAAGAACTAAATGATGTAGTGATGGTACACATCATTCTTGCTAGGTTCCCTAAACATTTTTCTCCAAAATGAGAAAAACACTCTCTAGGATAGAGAGATGTGTAGAGGGACCAACACGCTTTATGGAATTCTCCTTGGCCATTTGTTTTTAGATTTTATTTGATTTCATGTTATTTTTATTGAATTCTAAATTTGATAACTCATTAAAAATTTCACCAAGATATGTATGACCCTTTGAGGTATTATAAGTGATTAGTCTTATAATATATAGGGTTTCCTTGCCATTTCTAGACTTCAGGGTGGTCATGATAGAACCATTTAGAGTAACATTCACAAACATTATATTCATAATAGGGATATTTCATAGTGTAAGGTCTTTTGGGACCAATAGTATAAAGATAATGCTACTTGGGATAACTATGATGAGTTCTACACATGATTTCCACATTTATATTATTGATTTGATGCTTCATACTATGTTATTTTTCTATTGATTAATGTTTTTAATTCAAAACTTATGTTTTAATAAGTGTCATCCAAGATGATGACTAGATTTAGGGGGTAAGGATGTTACATATAGATTCCTTGATAATAAAACTTACTTGATTATACATGGAGTTTCTATAGTTGATAATTTGATTTGATTAGTACTAGATAAGTTGCAAGTCATATGTTGTTATGGGTCAGTTGTATGTTTCTTATATTTCATGATTTCATTTCTATGAGTTAGTTGTAATGTATATTATTTAAATTTTGATGATGTTAATTTATTATTTCAAAATTATTTTATGATATACATGCCATGATTTTATGGACTAACTACTTATTTAACATGAGTTATATAGGAGAGATTCATCCCTCAAAACATGATAGAGAGAGAGCATCATTAGAGAGGGTGGCATAGATGTAATTGTTTGGGGATGATAGATGAATGGATAGAACCTTACACACACCACATTAAATAAAATATATTATATTCATTA
>JARHVA010005940.1:882500-995000 GCA_037957365.1 Torreya grandis | reverse complement strand
GTATAATTTAAATGTTTGTGTGATATCCTGTTAGAATAGGTTTTTCTATGATACACCACATGTTTATTTTTATAAATCACACAACACATGTACGAGCTTATCTCTCTAGATTCTTACACCATCACTATCTACTCATCCATAAAGGGAGGTCCATTCCATGATGGGGAGTTGTGTGGGGGATCAATGGTCCATGGTTAGTGTGGAAAAGTGATCAAATGATGCTCTCCCTCCCCATAATAATACTTATTTAGAGATGAAATTTGAGATTACCAAATATACTAGAGTTTAGGAACTCATGCTCTATGAAGCTTTGTATATTGTATCTTGTATCTTGTATCTTAAATTGTATTTATTAATATTGAGACATTAATATTATGAGATGTAATTATTAATTTATTTATACTTTGGTAGTAGTGATTGTATCATTTTACCAGCCAAGCCTATTTATTTGTAATTACTTTCCATATTTGGTTATGATGTGTTTCATATGTTGAAATTGATTAGTTAATATTAGATGTCACATAATTATTCATATATAATAGAGTTAGAGTGGTATTTATTTATCACCAATTAGATTCTCATGTTATAATCTAATGAAAGAATTTCTTGATTAAATTAAAAATAATTATCATGTTTTCTAAGTCAAACCTAGTGGGGTTGTTACATGTGGTATTAGAGTTATGGCTCTAACTTTAGGACCTAATGAGTCCACTAAAGTTTTCATATCCTTCTATTTATTAGAAAGGAGAATAGTGAAGTGTGTGAGTTTGTACCCTTAAGATTACTCATACCCTTTTAGAGTTTTCAAAGGGTTGGTTATCAACTGTCTTAATGGTGATGGTTGTATACAATGTTTAGGTAGGTGAGTGCATGCCATAGTTCATAATTCATGAATAAGATATTCCTAGAATATTTTTGGTCACTTAAACCGAAAACATAGGGAATTATTACATCCTTGGTAATAAAGTCACCTCCACCACTTGTGTTTTGTATAGTGAGTGTTTAAAAAGCATGGGATGCTTCTTTCTTTTGTATATGTGTATTAGGTTTTGTGTCTTATATACATTAATCCTAGGAGTGGGAATCCTATGTTTATGTGGATTAGGAAGAGGTATCATCTCACATAGCTATCATAGAAGTTATTTGTTACTCCCTCATTTTCCTTTGACATCATTATATACCACTGAGTAGATTCATATTTTCATGATGTCGATTAAGTGTTCCCTTAATTGAAAAACTTGTTTATAAAATTTTGCTTTATTAATATTTCTCAGATTTCATGGGTTAGTGTCTTTTACTTCTTATTGAGAGAGAATTAGTAGGAATAGAATGGATCAATGCATATATGTGGTTAATATATTTCCTTGTAGTTATGGAACTAAGGTGTGATACTACACTTATAGATTTGGTAAGTGTGTAGTGAGTATATAAATTTGGGTTGTGATGTTTTATTTATACCATGTGAGGGTATTTAAGAGTTATATTATTGGGATGTTAGCTCACTATTTTTAATTTTTAGATTTTTAGAGTTACACTTTCTAGTGCTACTTTATCTAAACTTGAAAACATTGAACACATGCAGTAGTGAACCTTAAATTTATATTAGTTATGGACTAAGATTTATAAGTTGATTTTAAATGTTAATCTATTATTTACCCTTGATTATATTGGTATTATTCTCATCTTCCTTAAAACATGTTGTTTTGATGATAAATTTATGTATATATCACCTAGAGAGAGTATGGATTTGGATGTGTGAAACATATTGTTAGTCTAAAGGCTTGAGATAAGCTTATAACTTGTTGTATATCTAGCTGAGTAAGTAGGAAGGTTATGTCTTTCTTGTTCCTTTTATAGGGTTGTAAGGATGGTGTGATCCTTGGAATTTATATGTTATGTTAATTTTAACATTATTTTCACTTAACTACAAGTAGAATAGAGATGGGTTAAGCAGTGAACTTTGATACTACTTATGTTTGGGTAATGGTAAATTAATAAAATTATGGAAGATTGTATTATTTTTATTGTAATGTATGTTGGTATATATTTAATTATTTATCATATATCATTGATTTCTATGATCTGTTAATATGTATTTGTGATTCATTAAACCTTTTGCACATTTTTTATGTTATTAGGTCATTGAGACCTAAGGGATGAGTGGTGAATTAGGAATGTAAGTACTAAGATATGGGAGTGGACCCTAGTTTGTCTTACATTGAGTTGATAGTTACTGAGTTTGGATCCATTAAGGGGATTTTTTTAAATCTAGGATTTGACAAGTGTGACTTATAAAATTTAATCACATGGCTATACACATGTATACTATGGATTATTTATTTTTTAATTTTGTATACATTGGAAATGTAGTATTTCCAATTCCTATTCATTATCATACCAGTCAAGATCTATGTGGATTAATGATAGTATTGACATGTTATAATTATCAATAGCTACATGGAGTAGTGATGGTATTAACTTTCACATGTCATTCTTGCTAGGTTCCCTAAACAATTTTATCTAGAATGAGAAGAATACTCTCTAAGATAAAGGGATGTGCAAAAGGGACTAGGAGACTTTGTGGAACTCATCCAAGCCATTTTTTTGGGTTTTATGATGAATTCATGTGCTTTTGGTTTAATCATAAATTTTTTAAGTTAGTGAAACTTTCATCAAGATATGTGAGAACCTTAGAGGTATTATAAGTGGTCAATCATATAGTATATAGGATTGCCTTGTCGGTTATATATCTTAGGGTGGTCATGATAGAACCATTCAGAGTAAGTAGCACTCAAAAACTTTGTCTTCATAATATGGAGATGTCATAGTGTAGGGTCTTTGGGAACCAATACTTTGAGGATAGTGATACTTGGGAGAATTATGATGAGTTTTATAGGATATTTCCACATTTTTTTCTTGATTTAATGCTTTATACTATGTTACTTTTCTACTAATTAATGTTTTAATAAATAATTTATGTTTGAATATATGTCATCAAAGATGATATCTAGATTTAGGGGGAAGAATGTTGCATCTTGATTCCTCACTAAGCAAACTTACTTGATTATCTATGGATTTTCTATAGTTGATAACTTGATCTAATTATTACTAGCTAAGTTGTAAGTCATATGCCATTATGAGGTATTTGTATGTTACTTAGATTTCATGATTTCATTACTATGAGTTAGATATAATGTATATTATTTGCATTATGATCATGTTAATTTATTATTTCAGAATTACTTTATGATATGCATGCCATGATGTTATGGACTAACTACCTACTTATCATGAGTTGGATGCATGAGAGATTCATCACTTAGAACATGACATAGGGAGAGAATCATAAGAGAGGGTGGAAAAGATGGAGTTTTTGGGGATGGAAGAGGATTGTATATAACCCTTCACAAAACAGATTAAATAAATTATATTATATGCATTGTTTTAATGGTTAGCATATTGTGTTTTTAGATTTTATTTGTATTTGGATAAATGTTTCTACATACTAGTTCGGTGTTAGTTAAAATTCATGCCTAAGATGAATTAAAATTATGTGATAGAGTTTATGTAATTATAGTGTTCTCATGATTATTTTTCTATTAATACAAGGTTTTATTAGGCCCCCAACTAAAAAGGAAAAAGTATTATAGAGAACAACCAACTAGTATAAACCAAAGACCAGAACAACCAAAAAAGGGGCAATAATAATGGCCAAAATAGATCCTTTGATAACAAAAAGGGGGACATTAAACCATAAATATAAAACAAAAAAACCATATAATTCATATAGAGAACCAAAATGAAGGAAAAAACATAGAAAAAACATAAACAAGTCTCAAAATTTAATACCTTCCTACACCTCATCATAAATGTCATCCAGTAAAATGATCTCTCTACCTTTATAGACATTTTATTCCACCTCACCCATGACCTTTCACTTAATATAATTTCTCACACCTTAGCACATTTCTTTTAACACTAGTGACATGGTGGTGATAGGGGTATCTAGCGCACATTCTAAATTTATCAACTTGTTAAACTAGTGCAGGGTAGCCATCTAACCACAAAAAACCCATTTCACTAATTTATTGATAGCTAAAACTAATGTCTTGTCAAGCGGTTCATTTTTAAATGAGACATCTCTAAAATTAATCTATGTAATTAATCCATGGGTGTCATGGATATAAAATTCCCTTCTAGAGGGTCCAATGAGCTGACCTTTTTATTTAGTTATTCCACAAAACTTAAGAGAATCATGAAAAGAGTTTTTAGAGATCTAAAATATAATATGGGAATAAGATCAAGGACATCCATTCCAAAAAAATTATTAAGAGGAGATAAGTCATGCATAATGATTTTCTTCACTATCCTCACTCAATGTTTAGGCAAAACATAGAAGGAAACCACCTTTGGAGTAGAGACCAATATCATCAAGTTTTATGAAAAGACTACTTTTGTCTTAGAATTGACATAGTAACAGACACTTTATGCCATAAAATGTATTCCTAGGATGTACAAAACCAATTCAAATAATTATTTTGGTGGTATTTAGAAAATATGTTTTAAATGGGCTCTCAAAATTAGGCCATCAAAATCCATCTCCTATACCTTGCTTCCACCATAGATGCATGGAGTAGAAATGGAAATTTTTATGATTTGATCCATAACTATAACCTATGATAGTAACAAAAAATCAAATTATCTATGAAGAGGGTTCTATTAATTTTAAAGTGGAAATAAGCATTCCCATCAACTTGCTAAAAATAATGATGATTACAATAAATCATGATGCGAGAGGGAAGTCTCTCAACTCACTCATTCCATGTACAAATACCATCTGACCCAATCAATCTACCATAATTTCATTTATGATATCAATCCAAATTCAATAATAATTTATGATGGGAGATTTAGTAGGATAATGATGGAGGATTTAGCTGAGTCACTAGCCACTAAAATAAACACTACCAAGATAATCTAAAACCACCAAAAAGGCTCTCCACTAAACCTACCAATTTTGATATTGCTTTTTGAGAAAAAGAAACACAAAAAAGGAGTAAGGTGACTAAATATCATACAATAGTGATTAGATAGAGGGATGGGAAATCTTCCCATGCCTCCCTCACATTATCAACTTGACAAACCTCAGCATGATCAATTCTATAGTTTGTAAGGAAATATGCTACCAAATTTTATTCACAAAAGCAATAGTTGAATTCCACAAAAGTGAAAGTCTCAAATTTCTCCCAATTTTTTGATAAGATGTTTTCTAAATGTGAGGAGGTGGCCACCTTCTTTCAAAGTGCATAGATAATAACCTATGAATCACCTTCCACAATCAGCTTTGGGATATCACGCTAGATTGTTAATGTAATCCCACTAGTAAGAACTTGACCTTCCACTTTGTTGTTTGTGCCATCCTAATGTTTTATGAATAATTATTAGATTATAGATCCAATGCAATATTGAATAATACATTTGGCCCTAGAAGCTCTTAGATTTCCCCTAGATGCACCATCAAATCAACTTTGAACTAGCATGTAGGTGGTGGATTCCAATTTCCAATCCTAAATTTTTTTACAAGGAATATGGTTAACCCATTAATAGGGAATGTGCTTATTATTTTTAATGATTTAATAAATGTAAATTTTTGAAACATGTATGTTGACTACCTCTAATGATTCTAGAATGTTTTAGTTCATAAACTAGCTATTGTTATGATATCTCAAAAATATCATAATAGGTTTTATCACCTTAATACAAATAAGTAATGACTTAATATCAATATATAATGGCTTAAAATAAATATCTATCATTATAGGAATGGTATTAATCCAAATTTAACTATTAACAAGTTAATTGTTTACCTTGACACTAAGTGATTTATTTAATCGTAGTAAAATTAAGTCATTTATAAAAATAAAAAATAGAATAAAGCATCCAAAAAGTAAATAAAACAAAAATAAGAGAAAAATAATAAAATTCAAGAAAAATATAAAGGAAATAAAAATATAAAAATAAAATAAGTAGACAAGGAAAGAAAGATATTAAATTTTTAAATAAAGCACAAAGCTCTCATAAAAAGAGAGATAGATTTAGAAAATAAAAAGGGAATATATTTATTTAAAAAGAAGAAAATTGCATCTTGTATAAAATGAGAGTAGAGCATGGCGTAGAGAAGGGAGACTCAGAAGGGAAGAGAAGATTGGAAAAGTGGAGCTAAGGAGGAACAAGAGGGGGAAATTTGAAGAATCTTGGAATATCAATGGTAATATCAAATAGTGTTAATGAGGTACACTCTTGTCAATACTATTTATAAATTTGTTTGTTTATCTATTATTTACTTACTATGGTAGTATGATTTTCTATCTTGCATACATAAACAATGAACAACTATCCATTATTAAATCCAGTTTATATATATGCATATGTGTAATTGAGATTATATATATATATATATATATATATATATATATATATATATATATATGAGTGGTGATATATATGACTTTTATAGCTATAGGTATACATATATAAAAATATATGAATCATGCATAACTTAATCCCTTATTGGAAATAAACAATAAATACAAATGTAAATGTATATATGGATATCAATAATAACTATCTATTTATATATCAATGATTAAACTAATATATAATTGCTATAGTTATACATAAATTACTCCATAATTGTTGTTTAGTGATTATCCTAATATATACTCAGGGAATCACTATAGTTAGTGTATATATATAGATCTATTGTGCATTAAAATAAACTATATATCATACATTAACTATACCTAGGTATACGTTAAGTGTAATGATACACACTAAATTATAGTGAATTGGTTTAGTATAGAACTTAGATAGCATTCTGCAAAAATAATGAATCTACAATGAAAGGATGAATAACTTGAGGTATAACAAGTGTTATACTTATCTCATATATGAATTCATAATTTATATATCCATATATCATAATATTAGCTATAGATCTTGATTAAAGCTTGTTTGTAGATTAAATATTGGTGATATAAAGCCATAGATCTTGATATTGTGTATATTTTTATTTGAATATGCATAGATTAGTTAATTGATGAGTAAAAATATATCCTAATTTATGAAAGACAAATTAATGAATTATGTGAATTATTTATGTGGTGAATTTGAATTAAAAGTTGGGTTGATTCGTTTTAAATTCAACAATAAATAATGAGACCAAAATATTGAAGCAAAAGGTCTATTATCTAAAGTACTCAATTTATATTAATTTATTAATGATTCATGAGTGTAATGATTGTTTAAATCTTATAAATCTTGACTAACACTAAAGATGAATAAGGGTATTCACATACAACACCTATATAGTATTTAAAACTTATGAATGGTGTATAAAATGAGTATATCGATATATACATACACTTGCAACTAAATGGATGGTTAAAATAAGTCAAAGGATCCCATGAGTCATGAAACTATAAACCATATGAATACAGTCTCATAGAAATGTAATAATTATTTGAGTGAAATATTATGTTCATACGAGACATAACTTGGTCAACTAATTCTTTGAAAACATTATGACTATTAGTATACATATGTAGAGTAATGAAAACTAGTGAGCAATACATATTATGAGTATATTAATATGTAAAAGTGTTTAGACATGAATAACATTTAATAGTGAAATAATAATATGTGACTATAATTTATAAATAATATGCAATTTTAAACATATGATATACTTGTTTGGTATAAATTGTACTTGCTTGTTTACTATTTAAGACTAAGAAATTTGATTATAAAATAAGTTGTTCATGATTAAGTAGTTGTGCTCATGATAATGAGATACGATATTATGGGATGTCATAAAGTGTTTTATATTTGGAAAATATAGTCTAAATGTATGTTATACCTAGGTGGTACAAACTATAATTGTTATGTCTAGATTTATTCATATGTTTGATAGATTAAATGTATGCATTTTAGTTATTGTTATGTTTAGAATGTTTTATGATAGTTAATAGACAGTATATACATACTTATATATATATATATATATATATATATATATATATATATAATTTTATTACTAAAATATTCACTTGTTTGCTTATTAATGATGTAATATATCATATTATGGAAATTCATTCATATGTTTGATAGACTAAATATATGCCTTAAATTATTCTTGTGCTTAGCATGTTTTATGATTGATAGTAGGAAGTAATATATATGAATCTATTGGTTATATATATGTTAACCGAATATCAATATGTTTGTATTGAGTAAGTAGTGAGTTGAACTTCACTAGCTTACTAACATCAAATTACTAGATGAAAGAAATCTAATCAAGTGATGTCTATGAAACTGACTAATCTCAAAGATCAATAATTATTGAAAAACTTGGGCCAAGTAATTTTAATAAGACATTATCATTTCATTTGTATTATTTACATATTTTTACAATAACGTGTTAGAACGTGTTTCTTTATGGTACACTGCATGTTTGTTTTTAAAAATCATACAACACATAGGTACTAACTTATCTCTCTAAATTCTCATACCATCACTATCTACTCATATATGAAGGGAGTGTCATTACCTAATGGGAATTGTGTGGGGGTTAGACAATCTTTTGTTTGTATTGAAAAGATCTCAAATGATGCTCTCCCTACCCATACTAGTACTTATTTGGAGATGATACTTGAGATTGCCAGAGATACTAGAGTTTAGGAACTCATGCTCTATGGATATTTGTATATTATAACTTATATATTGTATTGTATTTATTATTATTGATACATTAGTCTTATAGGATGTAATTATTTACTTATTTGTACTTTGGTAGGAGTGACTGTATACTTATAATAGTCATGGCTGGGTATATGTAATTATGTTCCATATTTAGTTATTATTGTCACCAAATCTTGTACCCTAGAGGAGATTATTCATGAATACTCTAAGATTTTGGTAACATGGGATTACTTATATTTATGTGGGTTTACCTATAATATAATTACACCTCTAGGTTTAAGGGCTAGCTCCCTAAATTTGTCTTGACATGTATATAACCTATATTACTGATCACTTTTGGTAAAATGGATAGAAGTATGCATAAAATAAAAATAATCTAAGGGGGTGATACACCATTAAAATATATAATGTTATATCATACTTCTCTCACTAAAAACAATATATACAAACTATCCTCAAAGTCCTAAGATGTTCTAACATAAGTGTTTCAATATAGAGGTGATATGCATGAGACCACTCAAGGTAAGTAAACTAAGGATCATATTTTTTAATCCAAGGACAGTTTCACACTTTAATGTAGCCTAAAACACTAAATAAACTCTATATAGCCTATTATAATGATAACTCATTACACAGGACATGAAAGGATAAGGAAAAGCAAGGTTAAAATCACAAGACTTAACCATTCATCACTTTACACACTTAAAAAAAGATTTTTATGAACTCAAAAATAGATTTCATGAATTATTCAAAGTTAAAATATGACATCAAACTAGTAGGACTTCTCCATACCTAGTGTGGTATCAATCTATAAGAGCCAAAATGTCTATTACTTATAGAATTCGAGAGAGGAGAGAAGAGAGAAGAGAGAACAGAAAGAAGTCCAAGAGTCACTAAACATTTGTCAAACTTAGAAAAGGAGTTAAATATACAAGATAAAGGAATATATAATATACCATTTAAGGTCTAATTGGATAAATGTCCCTCAAAGGCATGAAAACTCTTCAAATGTGGCATATGACTCTTCATTTGCTTGCTTAGCAAATGCCTTCATCATTTGACCCTCCATGATTTATCCAAAATATATTAGGGATATATGAGATTATTTTTATATTGAGAGGGTGTTATAAAAACTATCCAACATGTATTTTTTTATACCTAATGATTGACATTCTTTGACATGAATTGTCATTGCTTGTAGTCAAAATCAATCCTCTTTCACTCACTCTTCACACTTGGCACCAAAGAGATATTTAGTTTTCCAAAAAAATCCATATAATGTAGTGTATGAAACTTTTAAATATATATCATGCCTTTATATTAATCAATTAGACCTTAAAAGGCCTCCCACTTGAAGTTTTCACCTTCTCACTTGGTTTCATTCCTTGTTCACGATGCTAGTTTGGACTACCTAAGATGGTGTTATTAGAGGAAATTGTGAGATTTTATGAATAAAAAAATTATTATGATAGGTTATTTTAGTTCCCATAATAACACCCAAAGTTATTTTCATCTTTTTAAATCCATATGTACTTGCACACTACACAAAACTATCAAAAAAACCAATTTTACACCCTATACATACAAGTAGGGTGAAATCAAAATTGATGGTATTATACCTAGTGAGTATTATATAATATATAATCACTATAATTCTCATTTTATCCCATATATATTCCTCTACCTATTCATCTTTCTAATCAGGTCCTTAGAAGGGTTTTAGAGGGTTTAGAGTAGTTTTCACCCTTAAGGTTTATTCATAAATTTGTGATGTTTTAACCTTGAAAAAATTACACTAGAATACTAATTAGGACCCTATTCAACACCTCCTATCTCATTTAGTTCACATAATAACCCTCCATGTTGTTGTGCTCTCTCAATCTTTCCTTCTTGAGCTCCTCTCTTCATTTTAGATACACTATTATGACCTTAAGCTAAGAAATAGATTATTTATGAATTTAATTATAAATTAATAGTTATAAAACACATAATAACCACATATTAACATGTAACAATTATTTATAATTCTTATCTAGTTTTAGAAATGGAAAGGACCCCCCCTTTTGGTATTAGTCCTAGACTAGGCCTAGTAGAGATTGACTCCATGCTTGTAGGTTTGGACCACCTTGTTTATTTTATAAAATATGTGCATTATTTTTCATGTTTTTACATGTTTAATACCACTTTCCAAATCTTATTTCAAGGTTTCAACACCTTTCAAGTCATTCTTCTAACCTTACTTGCTAAACCTACTAGATTTCAACTGTTTAGGAGTGCCCTCTATTTGAGACAATAAAGGGAACTTACCTTATTTACATAGGGAAAACAAGTAAATTATATGTTTTAATAGGTAATGGATACCTTATATAAATTTTTTTATGGCTATATCAAGCCTCTATCATCTCTAAACACCTTAAAACCTCAAGATAGACTCTTGAGTAACTCACTATGTGTAGGCTTTATATGTTGACTATAGGTTACATTGTTAGAGATTTTATTTGTAATATTTTATTGTAATAAGAATAAATTTATGTGCATATAATTATAATTAGTATTATTTTAAACATATTATAACTCATAAATTTTCACAAACTTTCAACATACCCCTTACATTTGATTAGACAACACTGTAGGCTGACTGTAGTTGTGTTTACCCTCAAAAAGGAGATTGTATGTAGGTTGATATTTTATCCTAGATATTTTATCATTAAAAAAATACCTTATTTAGGTCATTTAGTCTCATATAAAAATTTAAATTTTTCACACCATGCTTTAGATTAGGCCAACTTCAAGACTGGTTATGCTTATAGGTCAATGTCATGCCACAATCAACTATAGTTGACCATTTTGGAGTATCAGGGGTCAGTAGGTGTGTTTAAACCCTTAAACTTTATTCCACTCCTCATAGGATCTTTTGGAGTCTTGTAATAAACTATAATTGATATATATCCATGTTTTATATACCTACTTACCAAGGTTCACCTATGAACTTGCAAGTAGGTACCTACAATCAACTATAAGTAAGACTTTTGAGAGTAAGGAAGTTGTAGGTGATGATATATGTTGATATCTTTGAATTAAATCCTCTTCAAGATCCTTGAATCACTAATGTTTATATTACCCTTAATATAGCTATATATCATGAATACATGTTATTATGTTGCTATCTTGGAGTGTAAGATTAATTGGAGGTTCAAAATACTATAGTAAAGACTAAAAAGTTGTAGTGAATAATTTAATGATTTGAAATCCTCCTAATCATCCCATATTGAAACCAAATTGTCTCTTATTTTGATCAAGTCATCCCCCATAGGATAGGGATTCATGATGGAATCATCTAGACTCAAATATACTTCATGCTATAATATTATATAATGTGTCTCAAAAGTACCTAGGACTCTGTTTCAGAGCTTTTAAAGAAACTTATCCTTGAACTTGGTTTCTACATATGCACATACTCTTCAAAACTACCTTCTACTTCCTTTAGATTAAAACATGGTTCTAATAACACCCTAAAAATTATAATACTTAAATTAAGGTATAAAAACATATTCAAACATATTTTTTCAACATGTCAAGTCTCTATGGGAGCCACCTGTAGGTGGACATTTTAGTATACAGGAAATGGAGGTAGATGTGAGCAATATGAATGTTGTATGACCTTATAATCAGTCTTAGACTCTGTCAAGGAATTAAAATGGATGTTTTTCACCATGAAATATCTCTAAAATTCTCAAATGATTCATTTAAACCTACTTATACTTTAATGGGAAACCTGTAGATGCATGTTCACTAGATTATGTATGAAGTCTTGCAAGAAGTTAATTGTGGGTCCTTCTTGACTATAATTTTCATGATCATCTCCTATGAAGACTGAGTTTGGAATAATATGTTGATTAAAATACATGGTAAATATGAAATTAAACATATCACCATCTTTTGAAACCACTATAAGGATATGAAGACTCTACAAATGGTGAAAGCCTGTCTACAACTCAACAAGATGTTTTTAACTAAAACCTAAAATTTTATGCTCACCAAGTCACCTATAAACATGTAACCAAATATTTAAAACATTAGATAATTAATTCCACATATTATGTATGAAAATTAATTGATTGATTTGTATGGACTAGCTCAAACAAAAGCAACACCTGCAAGGTGTGGGGATTAGCAAGTAAAATAAGATAGTCAACTTATTAATAATGGTTTATAAAGAATAAGAAAAAATTATTACAAATCCTAACATTTCTGTTAATCCAACCAATTTTAATATCCATAATAAGGATATTTTGACCTGAAACTTCCCCTATTAGCCATACCATCAAAAGACATGTTGACTAGTTTTGTATGCCTAGTGGAGCAATGGAGAAGAGGAATGGTTTTGTTTAATTTTTAGAACTTAAAAATAATATAAAGTGTTTAAATGTAATAAATTAAGCTTAATATAATTTTTATAAGCTTGTCTCATTTGTCAATCTCTTCTATAGGCTATAAAACTATGAAGGCCTCCTTATTTTCACTTGTTTTCTTGATTTTAGTTAGAAACATACAAGTTTAAAATAGGAATTTCATTATTTACAAGTAATGTGACATATTATAAATTTAAATAGAGTTTTTAACTCTTTTAAACTAGGTAAAACTGTACCACTTTCATTTATGACTCTTAAATAGCATAGAATGACTTAAGAAGGAATTTTACTATGACCAAGGTTGATGACATATAAAATGTCATAAAAAGGACCAAGAAACACCCTATAATGGTATAATACTCCCCTATATCAGTATTTTAACTATATGGGGTTGACTTATTTTGACTTTTGGTCAAAATAGTCAACATTCTTGGTGATTTCCCAAGGATGGTATGATTACTATACCAATAACAATAGCCTAATCCTATCCATTAGGTTATGGAGTCACCTATACACAACTTTTACACATAATTTTACCTTTAAATAAAAATAAACACAAATAAAAAACACACTAAACAAGAAATACTAAGGAAATAGATAGATGTTCAACTAGAACTCTTATGGAATGCAACACACACACAACTATAACAAAATCACACACCTAATCTAATATTTATAGGAATAACCTTCATTTCCTCAATAGTAAGGATTTAAATGGATATGGTGTCCCAAAATTTTCACACTCAAAATTTTTGGGATACCCATATTAAATTTTTTTGCATTTTGTCTTATGTGAGTCAATTATCCTTGTTAAGCCAGTCCTCTGAATAAAGCCATAGTTTTTAGTGGTTGTTGTGTCTGATTGATTGATTTATTTAATTTCTTAAAAATTATCCAAAATTTTGAAAACATCTATCTAAAATCCAATACTAAAAAACCCCATTTACTCATCTCCCCCAAAAGACCAAAGAAGCTAGAGTGTTTTGGTTGATCTCCAATGCAAATCAGGTTCTCTAAACTACTTTACTTATTTAAAAGTAAGTATATATTTCCCATAAACCTAAATTATATTGCCTATATTAAATTGGAGTTTAATAAACTTTAATTTTATGTTGAAGATAAGTAAATAAGTCCCAAAAACCTAGTAAGCATTGCCCAAGTTAAACTAGGTTTTTAGGGTTGCTTGTATAAACCACCAAGTAAAAGTAGTGAGGGTTCCCAAACCTGAACTACTCATCGACCTAGACTAAGTTATTTTTATGAGTATACTCTACTTCAAATTCTAAAATCAATCAAAGTAACTGAAAAATCCAAATAAAAAGCCAAAAGATTACATTTCTCTTACCCACATGCCCCTAAATTGTCATTAATGTGCTAGCATATATAAATATTATGAAAAGCCACCTCATTTCCCACCTAGTATATGAGTTTTTTGATCAAGTTGTTTCACCTAAAAACCTTGAGCTATATGATTTGAGCCTATACAACACTTTTTAGCAAATCTTATTCAACCCATTTGTGCATGAGGCAGGTAGATCTTTTTTTTTAAATTTTCATAGTTTCATTTTATCATTTTCTTTATTTTTCTCTCTACTATTTTATTTATTCTACCATGGTTGTTTTTTACTATAATTTATTGTTTCATTAAGCTATACCTTTTAGTTTTTGAGCATGCTTAGATGTTTTAAATCCTATGTATGTGTTCATAATCTTTTGGCATTCAATCATCTACATAAAATTCTTTAAAAATCAAACCTCATATACAAACCCTAGCAGATAAACCAAACATATCCAATCTAGGTTTCCTAATGTTCATTACTTACATAGGTTCTCAATCATTAGTTACTTACCTTAAGGAACCTAACCCTAAACACCTTACCAATTTGGGTTTCTTGTTACTCATTGTTAACTTAGGTTTCCTAGCACCTATTTCTTAATTGGGTTCCCATCTTCAAGTTACTACCCTTGAAAACCCTAACCCTAAAAAAAAAGGCATACCCAAACTTGATTGCTCACTACTTACTCAATTTTTCTCAATGTAGTTACTCTCCTTATTAAATCCAAATTCTTGAACCTAGATAAACCAATAGAATACTAATCAAGAACAACCTAGATTCCTTTCTCATAGTTACTTGTTTGGGTTCCCTCATCCAAGTAACTTGATGGTACAAGCTCAAAGTCACAAGATATAAAAAACATAAAGTTGTCTATATATTTTGCTTATGACTTACCTAAGGTTGTAAGACCATATTACTTATATATGAGTTACTTAAGCTTTTTAAAGACTTTTTTGCTACTTAGAACCTTAATCTTGTTGGGAAATAATGTAAGAACAATAAGTTGACTTTTCTCAATCTTTTTAAACTAGTTGTAGTAGTTACTAAGTGTTTAAAAATAACTTATAAAGTTCTTTAGAGTAAGTTAGAGCCAATGTCTGGATTAAAAGGATTAGGAATATCAAAAGAGTAAATAGATGAATTAGAAGATCAAACAATAGAAATCAAAGAAGTTCCAAAGTTGGCACTTGAGAAGATTCTAGAGCAAACTAGGAATGGAAAAACAAAAGCTAAGAGAGCTAAGTAACAAGATCCAAAGATGAAGTATTAATATAAGGGATACCTAATTGAATCATCCATCACTTCCAAGATAACAGAGATAAGTGATATAGACATGGGGCATGTGTCTATGACTAAATTTCTATAGATATAAAAATCCATATATAATAACCAATTTATGCATGTAATGAAAAATAGTGGAATTCAATAAGCTACAACTTTCCTGAGCTCATCTCAACTTCCTAAATTTGTCCTAGCATGCACCAAATATTATGACTTCTAAACTAGGACTATGAGAGATGATATTGGTAATGTAGTCATAAGATTAGATGTTTAGTATCTCAACTATTGTCTAAAGATCCCAACATCACCAAAACTAATTGATATAATAATGGAGAAATATAATAAACAATGGGAAACTAAGACATCAAAATGTATTAAGATAATGAATACATATTACTTGAAAAAGTGAAATAAGCATCAAGATTTCCAAAGCAAATAGTAAGATCAGACTTTGTTCAAGAAGTGGATGATATTACTCAACTGCTATGCAAGATCAATGGTGAAAATAATGCTAAGTGTTTTTCAACATGGATTTATCCTTATATCAGAACCATTGATGTCACTATAAGCTCAATCAAGATTGAGTGGGTAAAGATGATAAGTGATAACATGGATTAATAGTTAAAGAATGTATTATAGACTTATGATTTCAATATGACATCATATCTTGTGTATGTAGTAACATCAAATGGATATTTTTCAAGGATAATAAAAAGGACACACTAGCATCTATACCAATATATGAGTATTATCCTCAACTAGACCTTTAAGAGTACTACAAACATTATATTGTAGTAAATGATACATTATTTTATGAACTCATTTACAAGTTAAATATAGATTTGAAACATAGAAGAGTATTAGATGAAGCATGATATAGTTTCTCAATATGGTTGCATTTACATTTAGTTCTTAGATTTTAAATATATCAGAGTTGGGGGTTTCTTAGGAACACCTATCAAATTACCTAGATACCCAAGTGACAAGTGGATTCTCATGGAATTACGTAGGTAGCTTGTTGAGTCACATGACTTGTAGTCAAAGGCTTATCATCTAGCCATCAACTCTAATATTGTCATTGGTCATTACCATTGTGCAAGAATTGACAAGGCCTAAAATGTATAAAAAGAGATGTACCATCATTACACTTAAACACATTTTGAGGCCAAAGCCAATTTTGATTGTAGAGGGGTGGTTTGAAATATAGTTTCTCTAAAATACATGCATATTCTAGCACTTGAATATTTTGGACTGATTGTAGAGATGAATTTGATGTGAGAAGAAGACATATTAGTAGATTGACTATTGAACAAATTCATGCTTTTGATTTGGCCACTATCCCTGAGGATATGGAAGATGATAGGGTTATCACCAGTGATGATTTTCATGTAGTAAGGGGGAATAATGTCCCATGTATAGTAATCATTTTTTGTAAAGATAATGATAAGACTATTCTAGACAAAAATTCAAATGTTTTGGCAATGACTTCCACCTATATTCTCAACAAAGGCTACTATATAAAGGAGTTGATGAGTGAGACCACTCATATCAATCAGAAGATAAAGAGATATTATAAGGATAAATTAGCCAAAAGCCTAAAAATAAGATAAAGTTCAAAATGAATATTCATGATACCTATTATGTGGTAAAAGATAAAGAGTTATTACAACCAACTATTTCTACACCACCATTCGTCTCTTCTATAGGTACCACTATTCTCACTATTTCCACCATTCCTTCCATTCCAACTTCAACTACATCCATCATAGATCCATCAATATTTATGCCACCCCCAAATTCTCATGGCATCAAATATCTTAATAAATATATTCAAAAGGAGACTCCTCCTCATATTTGCCCTTCATCTTCTCCACCTTCTTTTCCACCTCCTCTCCCTTCAACACAGTAACCCACCATTGAAAAGAAGCCTAAAAAATTAATTATTGGATAAGAAAACCCATCTCAAGTAAAACCACAGGAAAAAAAAGAATCAGTAGAGCCTGAGAAGGAGAAGGAAGTAGTATTTGAAGAAAATATAAAATAAGTTGACAAGGAAATAATTTGAAAAGGAGGTAAAGGCAACAACATAGAAAATTGTTGAGAATCCCAAGGAGACAGAGGTAGTAGTTAAAAAAGTAACATGGAAAAAGAAGGAAGATGATAGGGTAAAATAAGCAAAAATTTAGAAACATGTTGAAAAGGATACTAAGAAAGAGTCTAAGGCCCAGGAGGTTCTTTCCCAAGAGTTAGTAGTGAGGAACAACCAACAACAAATGGTAACTGATTCAGACACCTCCACTAATATAGACTTCTCATCTTGGTTGGCATTACAGACAACTCTAGAGACAAAAGAAGTGATTAATCTTGAGGAGATAGACTTACAATTGTTGAAGAGTGTAGATAAGAAAGGAAAGAAGCCCAAGTCTACAAAAGTAACTTCAAAGTTGATAATTGAATCTTTAAGGAAATTTTTTTAGAGATAGTAGTTTCACCACAGGGGATGAGAAAAGGAGAAGTCACTAAGAGTGACTTAAAATTTTCAAAGATACCTCTTAGAAAAGTTACCACTAAGTGATTAAAACAAGATACTTAGACTTTGATAAATACTCTCTTTAAGAAGTTGGATGAACAAAAGGCTGACAAATCTAAATTGAAGGAACAAAATACATAGTTATGTGAAATAATAGTCAATGTTACTAGATTAATTCCACAATAATCTATTATTCTAGGTGATTTAATTGGCTAGCAAGTGATAATAGAAGTAGAAGAGAATGGAGATAAAACAATGCCTATTGACAAGTAGATAGAGAAAATGCATAAAACTACTCAAAAGCTCTTCTCTAGCATTTCAAATGCCCATGCAAAATTTTTGAAGAAATTGGTAATTTGAATTGAGCTTGAAAATGGCATTTCTGAGTTACAATAGGAATGTTTATAAATAATAGGTAATTTGAATGAGAAAATTTTGATTAAAGAAAAGATTTCTCCTGATGGATCTGTGAAGAAGATCAATCAAGAAGTGTAGCTACTATCTTTTTATATGTACATTCTACAAGAAATCAGTGAAGAAATGAAGATTTTGGAAGAGGAGGCATGTGGTGTAAAGACAAATCTAGAGGATTCCCTTTTTGGTCTTAATGGTATTTGGTTTGACAATGTTCTAAGGACATCTGAGCAGTTATGGGAGCAATTTAAGTAAAGGATGGAAAAAGCTACAACTCCTTTCATAACCAAGTATATCAAGGAGTTAATCTAATATCAACAAGAAATAAAAATAATTAAACCAAGAGTTGATAAGGTAAAATCTCATAGAAGAAGGATAGAAAGGGAGATTCTAAGATTTGAGATGGAAAGGCAAGCACTTGCTAAACTTGATGATGTATCCATAAAAATCATGATGTCTTAGCGCATTAAGTATAAAGAGAAATGCAGATCTGAAGTCCGTGAACTTTAATAGTTATTGTTACCCTTCTTTCTAGTAGTTTCATTTTCCTTCTTATTTTCTTTCATCCTATTCATTCTATTTTTAAAGTAACTTTGTTAAAAGAAATTACTTTTAAGTAAAAATGTTTAGTAGAGTTCCTTGTTGAAGGTATATTACTTTGTAAAAATTGTAAAACTCAAGTAACTTATCTAAAAAACCATTACTTGAAGTTATATTTTAAAAGTAAATTACTTTAGTCAAATTTTTACTACATGTAAACTATTTGTATTTACTCCAAATAGTAAAACTAGGAAGTGTTACATATCACTAGCCACTATATGTCATATATGAGAATTTTAAGGAGGATGCCACTCAATGGTTTCAAATTTTAATGAAGCACATGGGTATTGAATAAATTAATTCCTATTTGAATTTGGTATTTAAAATTGTATAAATATAAGTGTAGGCTTGTGTGTCAGAGGATGATAATGTTTTGCAAGCAAGCAATTGTAACCATTGTATGGGAAAGTTTAAGCAATATAAAACTTTGTGTTTAGATATCATGACATTTTTGTATGAGTTTTGTTGAAAGTGAATAATAAAGAAATTAGTTTTTTGGAGAACTTTATGTCTGAGTGAATCACTCATTGTGTTCTGTGAGGATAAAATGGTAAACTATGTGTTATGTACTAATCTAAATTGACTTCATTACTTTCTTGATCATTTACTAAAAAGATTATCAGAATTATATGTTTATCTATTTGCATATATACAATAAAATCTACAAAAATATTTATTATGAAGTATATTTCTCTTATTTTTTGATTATTATAATCATTTGAATACCCTCCAACCTATTTCAAACTCTATTCACATTCTTAGAATTAATTTCTTACTTTCTATAAAATCCCTTTGTTATGGCTCATAAATAGAGTGATTAAAGTAATACCCTTAATTAGAATAACTTGCACATAATTAGTATACTCTATGAATAAATTTAAGATATAAGTAATTAGAAATATATATACATAAATTCATGGGAGTTTCACCATTAAATGAAGGGTATTTAATCTCATGACTATCTATATAGTTTTGACTGACTCTAAAATATCTAGCCAATAGTTTTTGGTGACTCTACTAGGGAATGAAGAATTAAAATCCTAGAGTCTTAAAAATAGAATATCCCTTCAATTTGAGTTAGATGTAACTAGTTTTTTTCCCATAATTTATGTACATTCAAATTTTTTTACTTTGAGTGTTGCATGTTGCAATAGTTAAACACCTCTGAGTAGAATGCAACATTACTAAAGTTAACTTTGCTTTCCAAATAAAGACACTTCAATTTTTTGGATTGTTGCATGTCTTTTGTTTAAACATTTTGTTTACCTTAGACTTGTTTCATGTTTGTTAGCCACCATCCATGTTTTTGTCTATAAATTGAAATTTCAAAAAGTAATCCTTAGAAGAACTTCTACATCCCAGACTGGAAATTGACCCTTTACAAGAGTGAGGAAAGCTCAAGGCCAAATAGATGACTTATTTGAATCACAAGAGAAATTAAATTTCAATTTTTTTGTTCAAGGTAGAGCATAAATATGTAGTCTCTCACTTATGAGACATACACTAACTACTGAGATTTAGTTACAACATAATTCCTTGAGAATAATCCAAACTGTTAATCCATAGATTCTCATCCCTAAAATAATGGTGCTACCACTTCATATCCAATGGGGGCTAGCTATTGATCATTTGAATATGACTCCCCCTCTCCATGAATATCTAAAGGGATCAAGAAAGAATGTCCCAAAATTCACCAATGATGGAAAACAAAATCAAGATGAACATTTGGCTACCTTCTTTGTGGCCTATAGAGTAATTAGAATTAAACATGAAGATGTCTCTATTAGACTCTTTGTTGAGACTTTGCATGACTTGCCTACAAAATTGTTTTACCATTTAGCTCCTAGCATCATAATAAATTGGGCCATTATGCATGAGCAATTTTAAAAAAGATTCAAAGATGTTGAAGATGCACATATACTAATTACCCAATTGACTCAACTTAAGAAGGAACCACATGAAAACATGCATTATTTTATTGCCATGTTCAATATATTGATCTACAAAATTCCTCAAGTTGTACTACCCACTGAGGACAATCAAAAGTGTTTCTTCATCAACACTTAGCTACCAGAAGTTAGTTATTAGCAATAAAGAGCATGACCAACCAATTTAGTAGCAGCTCAAAATATTGTTATGGAGGTTGAATATGATTTTATAATGGCTAGAAATATCAAAAAAATAGTTTCTAAGGGAGACTCTTCTTCTTCTTCAACCACATCACATACTACTGATACATTAATATAAAAATTGGCTAATGACTTACTTCAAGTCAAAAGATAAATTATTCAAGGTAATCATGGTGGTGTTTCCCCTGGTAAGAATGCACCTGCATGAAATTTTAATAATCATAATAGGAACCATATTGTTTGTCCTATGGAAAGATTAGAAATTGAATATGCTCCTATAAATCATGTTAATATGAGTGATGAAGATCATTTGATTAATGATATTCATCAAAGTCTTGATGATGAAGATGACTTTGTAGATCATGTTGGTGACTCCAACATTGGTTACCTATAATAGAAATTTGAAATTGATTATGAATAAGTGTTTGAAGAAGATCATAGTCATTCATTTGTAGTGTTTACAAGGTCATAAACTCAACAAGCTGGTGAGAAATCTTCTAAAGAATTAAAAAAAAAGAAGGGAAATTATAGAGTAAATGTAAGTATTCTTAAGAGAGGTAGTCCTCTACCTTCTTCTTTGGCTCCTAAATATAATTATATAACTTCATCTTCTCATACTCATAATCTAATAACTCATTCTACTAAATTTAGTCCTATTCTATCTACTTACATTCCCTTTCTTAACATAATTGACCATATAAGGAAAACCAAAATTAGATGTCATAAGTTGAGTACTTGAGATCTTATCTAGATCAGTTAATAGATTAATCAAGTATTATCAAAGTATAATCCATCAAATGCATTTAAAGGTATCTTTCCTACTCCCAAATAGTTTCCTTCCTAGAACAATTTTGCTATTACTTCACCCACATCTACTTCTATATTCAAAAAGATAGAGCCATTTTATGTCTCTCTTATGATTAATGGTTATAAGATAAAAATCTACATTATGGATTTTGGAGATTAAGATAATTTAATGCCAACTAAGGTGGTTGATGCTTTTGGTCTCATTTTGACTAAGATAATAGGCAGATGTTACTTTATGGAGAGACAAGTTTCCTTGATTAGACATATCAATGACACTCAAGCATTATTGGTATCCTTTCCAAATAAAAAACTCAAAATGATAATTATATTAGTAGACATTCCTTTTTCCAATGAAATGTTACTGAGTAGAAACTTATACAAGGATCTGGGTGTAGAAGTAAATATGGATTGGTCATGTGATCACATTTCAATCAAAGGAGTGCATCAAAAATTTGAGCCTAAAAAGAAGTCCAAATACATGATTTCCAAATTTGATGCCCCAAGGTCACACATTATTTTTGAAGAATCTAACCATGGATTTTATTACCTCAAAATGGATAAATAAATCCAAATACTAGAGGAAAAAGAACACAATAAGATATAGACATTAGAGTTTGATGGTGATTACAATTTTCTTAGTTCAGGTGTAGAGGTAGTATTGATATCTTCTGATGGTAAAATATTTAATTATTATGATAAACTCATGTTTGAAAACACTAATAATATAGTTGAATATGAAGCACTCATTATAGGACTTGAACAAGCAAAGGAAAAAGGAGTAAGACTCCTTAAAGCATAAGGAAATACTAAATTGATAGTAAGACAAATTAGAGGATAGTATCAGGTGAAGAAAGATAGTTTGAAACACTACTTTGACCAAGTTCTAAGTGATATAATTGAATTTTCTTCTTTCTCAATCAATTTAGTTCCTTGATATTAGAACTCTAGAGCTGATTCACTTAATGTTACTACATCTCTACTTAGGCCAGAACAATAACCAACACTTTTCAGAGAAGGTAATTATAAAGTAGAGATGGTCTGTCATCCAAAGGTCTTAGATAATGTTGAATAGTGGAATTTTTTTAATGATGATAAGAAAATAGTTTTGTTTCTCAAGTAGCAAGATAATTTTGAAGGACTGTACTTTGAAAGAAGTAGTTCACATCCACATGAGACAATAATAGGTATAACTAATCCTAAACTTACTCATAGTCAAGATATAATTCAACTGAAAAAGAAATAAAATTCCTAAAGGGTTAGTCTCTTTATAAGAAATATTTAACAAGCATGATAAATTTCAAAATAAAAAAAAATAATATAGAGATAGTTCTTCCTCAAAATTTTAGCAGGTTAACCTAGGCAACAAAGAAGATCCTAAGATGGTCAACATTTGCAAGTGTTGCTCTCAAGAATAAAAGGAAGCATTCATCAAGATTCTTAAAAGGTACATTGATGTGTTCACCTAGTCCTACAAATATATTAATTCCTTTCAACCAGATGAGGTGCAACATTATATTCCACTCCAACCAAAGGTGAAGCCCTTCAAGTAGAAGTTATGTCACCATAACCCAACTATTTTAGGTACTATTTATATCAAGATACAAAAAATATTTGATGCAAAGATCATTTATCCTATCCATCATTTATAATGGTTAGAAAATATTGTTCTAGTGAGAAAGAAAAATGGAGAAATATGCTTATGAGTTGATTTTCACAATCTAAATCAAGCCTCTCTAAAATACACTTATCCATTACCCATTATATATCACACCTTGCAAGTAGTTATAGGTTTAGAGATGTTATCCATGATGGATGGATTTTTGGGATATAATCAAATAAAAGTAGCTAAGGAGGATTAATAAAAATAGATTTTATAGTTCTAGGGGAACATTTAATTATTATAAAAGGCCTTTTAGGATTATCAATGTTGGATTAACCTTTCAATGAGCTATGGATCTAGATTTTTATCAGTTGAAGAACAAAAGCATTGTGGTATACCTTGATGACTTGACAATGTTTTCTAAGAAAAGAGGTGATCATCTAGTTGATATAGAAGAAGTTATCATCAAATTCAAGAGACATGGTATTTACCTAAATCCCAAAAAATCAATATTTTTTTTGACTGAAGGAAAACTCATTGGCCACATAGTCTCAAAGGAGGGGACAAAAATTGATCCAAAGAGAGTCCAAGATATTCAAATTTTACATATGCCTATGTCCAAGAAAAGAGTACACTCATTATTTGGTAAGGTTAATGTCTTTAGAATATTCATTCTTGATTTTGTTGAGTTAACTCACCACATCTCTAACATGATGAAAAAGAAGCAAGACTTCAAATGGAATGTTGAAGGCAAGTTGGCATTTGAAAGAATTAAGGTAGTAATAGTTAAAGCTTCAGTGTTGTTTTCCCCTAATTCTAGTAAAGAATTCATTATTTACTATTATTCCTCTGAGCTACCATGTAACCTATACTTTTATAGAAGAATGATGAAGAAATTGAATCTCCTATAGCCTTCATGAGATAGCCACTAAAAATATTAGAAATGAAGTATTCATAAATGGAGAAACATGCCTTTGTTATAGTCAAATAATGTAAAGTTTTTAGGTACTACATTTTATCTTCACATACTAGAGTTTATTAACCTAATATTGTACTCAAGTCAATTCTAACACAACAAGAGCTCAAATTAATAAGAATCACTTGAGTAGCCAAGGTGAAAGAGTTTGATCTTGATATCAAACCTACAAAGCCAGTGAGAGGAATACACTTATGCTAGTTGATGATAGAGAGAAAACCTAATGACATAGATATAGGAGCATCTTCTCTCCAAGTTGAATTGGATGGAGAATTGCCAATGGTGATTTTTGTTGATCTTATAGATGAATGGTATAACAAGATTGGCTACTTCTTGACTTATAGAGAATACCTAGCTGATATGGCATGTAAAGAAAAATGTACCATCAAGTTAAAGTCAATGGATTATGTCCTTTAGGATAATAGATTATACAAAATAAGAATTGAAGGTGTTTTCCTTTATTGTGTGGATAAAGAGAAACAAGCTAGACTATTAGAATAGTTTCATAAGGCATGTGGATGTCACTTCTCAGCTAGAGTCATAACAAACAAAATATTATGAGCAAGTTATTTTTGGCCTACTCTATTTCAAGATGCTTCAAATTGAGTTACTAAGTGTCAATCATGCTAGTATTTTGTAGGATGACTCAAGTTGCTAGCCTTGCCTCTAAAAGTAGTTATTATTGATGAACCTTTTCATCAATAGGGCATGTATTATATTGGTATGTTGAATCCTTATTCAAGTGTTGGAAATTGCTATGTTTTGATTGCTACTAATTATTTTAATAAATGGGTAAAATCAATTCCTATCAAACATGCCACTTTTAAGGTTATATGTGACTTCATCAAAGAGAATATTGTAGTAAGGTTTGGTGTACCACACAAGATTGTAATAGACAATGTAACCAAATTTTATTCTATATAATTAACTGAGTTTTGTTACTCATATAGAATTGACCTGGTTCATGCTCCAAATCACATCCTCAAGGAAATGGCCAAGCTAAATCAAGTAATAATAAATTGATGACCATCATTCATAAGCTAGTGGATAATAATCAATGAACCTAGCACAAGAAGTTGTTTGATGCAATGTGGGATGATAGGATCACCCCAAAGAAAGCCATAGGTATGTCTCCTTTTCAATTTATATATGGAATAAATGTTGAGTTACTAATAACCATAGAGTTGACTACTTTGGAATTATTCAAGGCCATTGAAGATGTTACTTATCAAGATTCATTAGATAAAATAATCAAGTTTATCAATGAACTACAAGAAGTTCATATTCAAGTTTTTAATCAGTTGGCTAATCATCAAATGAAATTAAATAATATCTTTAATCAAAAGCTTCAAGATAGGCAATTTAAATTTGGTGATTTGGTGCTCCTATAGGATAAATAGAATGAACAAAAAGGGAAGCATGGAAAATTTGGCTCCTTGTGGAAAGGGCCCTTTACAATAAAAAAAATTGCTAGAAAAGATAGCTTCATCATAGCTTATCAGTATGGGATTTCACTATTGCTGCCATTCAATAGGTATCACTTGAATAACTACAAGAATTGAGCAATAGGGTAACATGTGTATGTATACAAATAAAGTTTTCAATCTTTCTTTTGGTTTTATTTTTATTTTTGTGTTATTTTCTTGTTTTTTAGTTTTTGTGATTGAGTTTTTGCAAAGACTCTATACCTAATGGATAAAATTAAAAACTAGAGTTACTGGGATCTCACCCTTGTTTCCTTCTTCACAATAGAAACAAAGATGTCCCTAATCAGAGCTAGCTAGTGTTCCCAAAATTTCAAACTTAAATTTTTTGGGATACTCCTATTTAATTTTTCTTCATTTTGTATTATGTGAGTTAGTTATCCTTACCAGGTTAGTCTTCTAAATAAAGCCTTCGTTTTTATTAGTTATTGTGTTTAATTTCTTTCTTTTTCTAACTACTTGAAATTACTTTAGAAGGTTGAACAAATTTACCTAAAATCCAATACTAAAAAAACCCATTTACTCATCTCCCCAAACACACCAAAGAAGCTAGAGTATTTTGGATCATCTCCAATGCAAATTAATTTCTCCATACTACTTTATTTATTTAAAAGTAAGTAGAGTTGTCCTATAAACATGAATTACATTGCCTAGTTTGAATTAGAGTTATAAAGCATCTTTACTTCAATCCTAAATCTAAGTAAAGAAGTCTCAAAAACCTGCCAAGCATTACCCAATGTAAAAAAGGACTTTAGGGTTGTTTTACTTGTATAAACCACAAATTAAAAGTAGTAAGGATTATCAAACCCAAACTACTCATCGACCTAGACTAAGTCGGGTTTGTAAGGGTACTTTAATTTAAATTCTAAAATCAAGAAAAGTAACATGAAAAGCTTGACATAAAGCCAATAGCTTACATGGATCTTTCCCATGTGTCTCTAATTTTTCATTAATACACTAGAATATATAAATATTATGAAAATATACCTCATTTCCCAATTGGCATCTTAGTTGTTCAATCAAATTGTCATACCTGCAAACACCGAGTTGCATGATTCAAGCCTCTAGAGAACTTTTGAGCAAATCTTTGACCCATTTATGGTTGAGGTAGGTAGATATTTTACATGTGGTTTTGATAGATTCATTTTATCATTTTATTTGTTTTTCTCTCTACTATTTTATTTTTATTGCCATGGTTGTTTTTACTATAATTTCTTGTTTCATTCAATTTTACCTTTTGGTTTTTTAACATGCTTATATATTTTAAATATTGTGTATGTGTTCATAATATTTTGACATTAAAGCATTTACAAAAAATTCTTTAAAAATAAAACCTCTTATAAAAAACCCTAGAATCTAAATGTAACACCTCCCATCTAGGTTTCCCATTGTTTATTGCTTACTCAAGTTTTCAAACCTTAGTTACTTACTTTCAAAAACTCGACCCCCAAATGGATTACCAATTTAGGTTTCTAGTAACTCATTGCTCACCTAGGTTTCCCAATGCTTATTACTTACTTAGGTTTCCATCCTCAAGTTATTGCCCTTGGAAACCCCAACCCTCAAAAAATTGGCTTACCTAGACTTGTGATTGCTCACTACTTACTCAGGTTTTATCAATATAATTACTCTCCTTATTAAACCCAAATCCTTGAGCCTAGAAAAACCCATAGAATACTACTAAAGACCTACCCAAATTCCTTTCTCATAGTTAGTTGCTAGGAAATATTGTAAGAATAGCAAGTTAACTTTTCTCAATCTTTCTAAACTACTTGTAGAAGTTACTAAGTGTTTACAAATTAGTTATCAAGTTCTTTAGAGTAAGTGAGAGCCAATGTTTGGATTATAAGGATCAAGAATATTAGAAGAGGAAATACCTAAATTAAAATAGTCAACAACATAAATTAAAAAAATTCTAGAGTTGGAACTTAAGGAGATTCTAGAACAAAGAAAGAAATAAAAAGTAAAAGATAAGAGAGTTAAGTCACAAGATCCCAAGATGAAGTATGAATATAATGGATACCCAATTAAATCATCCATCACTTCTAAGCTAATAGAGATAAGTGATATAGACATGGGGATGTGTTTGTGACTAACTTTCTAGAGAGATCAAAAGTCATAGCCAAGACCCCACTCATGCATGTAGTTCTAAATAGTGGGATTATACAAGATGTAGCTTTCCTAAGCTCAACTCAACTTCTTGAATTTTTTCTAACATGTGTCAAATATTATGACCCCATAACTAAGACTATGAGAGATGATACTGGTAATGTAGTCAAAATATTATATGTTTAATATCTCAACTATTGTCTAAAGATCCCTAGATTACCAAAATTAATTGATGTAATAATGGATAAAGATAATAAATAATGGGAAACTAAGATATCAAAATGTATTAAGATAATGAATACATATTACTTGAAGAAAGTGAAATAAGCATCAAAATTTCCAAAGCAAATAAGAAGATCAAACTTTGTTCAGGAAGTGGATGATATTACTCAGTTACTATGTAGGATCAATGGTGAAAATAATGCTAAGTGATTTTCAACATGGATGTATGCTTATATTAGAACCATTGATGTCACCAAAAGATCAACAAATATTGAGTGGGCAAGGAGATAAGTGACAACATGGATCAATAGTTGAAGAATGTATTAGATACTTTTGATTTCAAGATGACCTCATATCTTATGTATGTAGTAGCATCAAATGGATATTTTTCAATTCTAAGAACAAAAGTCACACTAGCATCTGTGCCAATATATGATTATTATCCTCAACTAGTCCTTTTAGAGTACTACAAACATTATATTATAGTAAATGATGGTGTAGTAGGATTTTGAGCTCTATATGAATTCAAAAATGCAAATTATAACTCGAAATGAAAACTACTCAATAGGAAGGATTTATAAAGAAAATTAGAATGATAATAAGCTTACCAAATAACTTTTCCTTACATTACCTCCTTCCAATATTTGTAAGTAGATGATTTACACTTAGATTGACAAATTGATAGCTTGATGTTGGATGCTTGATAATGGATGATTGATGACTTGATTATAGATATGAAATAGGATTTATATAATTATTTTGGCATGGTTTCCATATCATTCTTCTTCATGGTTTGAGGGTGGAGGGAGAGGTTGGCTAAATAGAGGAATAAAGGGAAGATCAAGGGCTTAAATTCAAAATTGGCCCTTTGAGATCTATGATAGAGAAATTTCCATGGAAGTTTTAATTCCATGGATATATGTAGAATAGGAAAATTTTAGAAGGGGGATAAATTAATAGAAATCTCCCCATAGGGTTTAGGGATTTAGGGAAGGCTAGTGTAGGGTAGTGGGTGGTTAGTTGTAATATTTTTAAATTTAAAATTGGTAGTGGGATTAGGGAGTAGGTTAGTAGGTAATGGGATTTATTAAGGGATAAATGAGGATTATATTTCCTATGGATGTATGAATACCTATAGGATAGGATAGTATGTGGTTAGTGAGGATTATGGGAATTAAAAATTCCTATATAATAGATAAACAAGATTTGATTAGAATAATGGAAGATTAGGGAAAATTAATAAAGAGATGGGATGAATAATGTTAGTGAATGTCGATTAATGGATGGGGATATTAGATTAATTGAATAGGAAAGGGATAAATTAGTGGGATAAAATAGTATAAACAAAATTAATTTCAACTAATAGGAATATTAGTTGACTGTAATGAAGTGAGTGATTTTAAGTGCATACATTTTTCCCCTCTTTGAAAGGGCATTATGAGTGGAGAAAAGTGGAAGGAGTAATGGTATTTTAAATAAAAACCATGTCATAGATGAATGTAAGTAGATGATGGATATGATTTCCCCTCAAGGGGACATGTGGGGAAGAATGAGTTAGATGGCCACTTGAAAGAAGAAATAAGGGGTGGGATGCAATAGAAAGATGAGGGGATAGAATGCCAAATGTGGGATAGAAGATGAAGATGATGATTGATTTAACTCGAGAAATGAGCTACAAATTGATGATGCCCCAAGAAAGGACACATGAATAGGGATAAAATATGATGGGTGTCATAGTTATAAACACATCCCAAGGAGGAATCAACTATAATAGGATGACTAAAAGGCCATAAGATTTAGATGTTGTTGTCTCCAAATCTTGCACCATAAAAAAGAGATGTTTAGGCCTCCTCTAGATTTGGGCAATGTTGGGATATTTATAGGCTTGTGGGTGTGCCTATAATTGTAAATGAACCTCTATTTTGAAAGGGTTAGCTCCCTATATTATCTTTTTTTTAATAAAACTACTAAAATAGTTTCTATGAGTGAAAAGAGTTAGAGGTTTGCATAAATGAAAAGCCTAGTCTAAAATGGTGATACACCAAGAATTAGTATCCACATGTATGCCCTATATTTATGCATAATACAATAGAATATAGTCTATAACTCAATCTCTAAAATATTCCAACATAAGTATTTCAATGTAGATACAAAATGAATGAGATCACATAAGGTAAATAACTAGAAAAGACAACCTATATAGTCCAGAAAAGGGTTACACATGTGCAAAATTTCATATAGCTAGAATGTACTCTACATGACCTATTGGATCAAATATTAGCTCAAAATCATTAAGGATAGATAATATAAGGATAAAACATCACTTTTTGTCATGTTGTGTCTCTTACATGCCCAGACAAATGTCTAGAACTTAGAAATAAAATAGACTTATGCTTCTTTGTTCAAAGGAAAGAAAATGGAAAAACATTCTAGCAGGGCTTCACCATACTATCTATGGATGATAAAACAAGAGCCTAAGGGTCTTATTTATATCAAAAGAGGGAGATAAGAGAGATATCCTAGGCACCAAAATAGAAGCCTCCAAAATGGTTTTCAATTGTTATCCTAATGAAACTGATTCCAATTTTTCTCTCATTTAGTTGGAATTTATCCTTCTCTTTGATTCACCCTCTTGAAATGACCAGGATCATTTCAAAATCAATGATAATATGACCCTTTACTTATAAACCTATAAGTCAAGCATGTTGGGAAACCTAATTTTACACAATATTTACCCTTTCAAATTTTTAATTACTTTTACATATAAAATTCATAAGCAAAGCTCTTTGGGAAACCTAATTTACACTATAGAGTCATTCAGGTTTTCTAAGTGACTTTACTTCTTACTTGCTCCTTTGGGTTCTTTGATTACTTATACTTATTAAAGCCATAAGTAAAACTTCTTGGGAAACCCTATTTTCACTACAAGGTCATTCAAGTTTTCCAAGTGACTTTACTTCTTATTTGAATACTTTGGGCATAAATTTGATGTTCTGTGGCATGTCACCAAGTTGCACCCCAACTAGTTGGCCACCCTGAATTTGACATCCTAGAGCATGTCATCTTTGCACCCAAATGACTAGTGGGTTGTATTAAACATGAAATCTTGTGGCACATCATGGGGATCCATTGGGTCAGGTTTATTATTTCATAGAATTTTCTCAAAGTAAATCCTTTGGATAATTTTTCTAAAGGAATTCTTTTAGGGATTTTACTTGAAAGGCAAAGGCTAGTTCCTTCAGGAACTTTTCCTAAAGGACACTTAGGAAAGTTTTCTTAAAAAAAGTTATAAAGGACACTTGGGGAGGGTACAAGGTCCCTTCAAAAAAATTTGAAGGGAATTTCAAAAGGAAATGGCCACTTAAAACTTTTTTGAAGGGCATTTTGAAAGACAAATTACCCTTCAAAAAACTCTGAAGGGCATTTCCAAATATAAAGTGCCCTTTGGAAAAGTCCAAAGGGAGACTTGGGAAGAAAATTTCAATTTGGAATGTTTTGAAGGGTCACTTGGAATAAAAGTGTCATTAAAAAATGTTTTAAAGGACACTTGGGAAGAAAAGTGCCCTTCAAAACATTTTTGAATGGTCACTTGGATAAAAAAGTGCCCCTTGGAAAAGTCTAAAGGGACACGGGCTAAAAAGTGCCCTTCAAAACTTTTTCGAAGGGTCAATTAGAAGAAAAGTGCCCTTCAAAAATTTTTAAATGGAAACTTGGGCTGAAAAGTGCCATTTAAAATTGTTTCAAAGGGTCACTTGGAAGGAAAGTGCCCTTTAAAAAAAGTTTGAAGGGACACTTGGGAATAAAAGTGCGCTTGAAAACTTTTTTGAAAGGTCACTTGGACAACAAAGTGCCCTTTGGAAAATTTTGAAGGGCAAATTGGGCTAATAAGTTCCCTTTAAAACTTTTATGAAGGGTCACTTGGAATAAAAGTGCCCTTCAAAAAAGTTTGAAGGGATACTTGGGTGAAAAAGCACCCTTCAAAACTTTTTTAAAGGGTCACTTGGAAGAAACGTTCCCTTTAAAAAAGTCCAAAGGGACACTTGGGAAGAAAGAAAATCAATAAAGGCCCTTTAAAAACCTTTCAAAGGGTACTTTAGAGCAAAACAAATCCCAATAGGTTAAGGCAAACAAGGCAAAGGGAAAGAACAAAGAATAAGGGAGAAGACCCTGAACTAGGAGAGGCTAAAGGGAAAAAATAAGTAATAAAGTAAGAGACCAAACATAGAAAATGAATAAGGGAGAAATGAATATATCCAAAGGGAAAACACAAATTGGTCATGCAAAAAATGGTCAACATTCTAGCAATCCTTAAATTGGGTATGGAGTCACACAAGGAAAACAACAGTTGAAAGAAAAATCCATGGATGAACACAAAATCTAGAGAGACACATGCATAGCCAAAAAAATAAAGAAAACACTAGAAAGGGAAACAGTATTCTCCAAAGTACTTAGGGATAATAAACACCACAAAGGAAACACAACAAAATAAGGTATATATAATATATGTACATCAAGGGTCAAAATCAAGGCTTCAAATATATTCCATTCACTATAATAGGTAGCTCTTCTCCATCCATTTTGGATATCTGAAAGGAGTACCTTTGTTGCACTTGTTGATGATGTAATGACCACTCCAAAAAGTATCAAATTTTGTATGTTTGCTTGGTTGTGCTATATGTTTATCCCATTTCAAGACCAAGTCACTTCTTTAAACACTCTTTCCCTTGCCATTTTGTCAAATGATTTCTTCATGAGAACTTGATGTTATTCCAAAGCTTTATGTGCATAATCTCTTGCCTCTTGCAGCTACATTAATTCTATCAATCTAACCTCCATGGGAGTGTTTTCAAGTAATTCCAACTATTTTGCAATTTCTAAGGTATGGATTTATTATGATATAGATAACCTAACTTCTCTCCCATAAACATGTGCAAAGGGATAATTACCAATTGAATTCTTGGGAGTGATTCTATCTACCCATAAGACTATCTTTAACTTGTTATGCCATGCTCTTTGATTAGTTTCCAATGTCCTCTTGATGATCTTGATGAGGTTCTTATTGGTAGACTCAGCTAATCTATTAACTTGAGGGTAGTAGGTAGATGAGGTACTCAAATTAACTCCACTTTTTGATACCCAATCAAAATTTTTATCACTTATGAAAGTAAGTGCATTATCAAAGATGATGACATGAGAAGCTCCAAACCTTGTTATAATGTTATCATAGAACTCCAAGATGGAATTGTCATTTGCTTCCTTCAAAGCAAAAACATCTACCCATCTTGTGGAGTAGTCTATAGTAGTCAATATCCATTTGTGTTGAGCACTTGATGGAGGTTTGACAATTCTAATGAATTCAAGGCCCCATTACATAAAAGGCTGGTCCACTTGGATAGGATTCAATGGAAGGGCAACAAGATTTTTTTTTCCAACAAAGAAATCACATTGAGGATAAACCTTAGAAAAATGATAATAGTCCTTAAAAATACTAGGCCAATAGTAACCATCTCTCATTATTTTTGCAATTTTTATTCTAGGAGAGAAGTGACCACCATCTGTACCATTATAGAACTTTTCTAGTGGCATATCACATTTGTCATTGTTAATGTATCTTAGGAACACATTTATCACATCCTTCTTAAATATAATGCCATCCATATGAAAATAGGGAATAGACTATATCATAAAATACATTCTTTGAGATTTGTTCAAGCCATTGGGACACTCACCATTTTGAAGAAAACCAATGATGTCTTGTGTCTAACTTTGATTCTGCATTTGATTAGTTGGCTAGTCCTAAACTTGATTCACCAAGTCTTGCTCTTTTGGCTCTTGAAATAAAATGCTAAGTGATCACATAAACCTCTTACTCTTACTAGGATTGTTACATTGATGTCAATGTCATATTCCATCACCTTCATGATCCATCCATCTCTCTTCTCATTGAGATCCCTACTTAGGGGAAACTCCTTGGTGCTAGGATGGGAAACCATGACATGGATCTTGTTGTTGGAAACCATATGCCTAAAAATTTTCAAGCCTATAATGATGGTTGAATATTTCTTCTTAATAAAAGAATATTTCACTTTGTAATCTTATAAGCCTTGGATAAAGAAAGAAATTGGTTGCTCAACATCTTTATCATTATTCTACATAAGCATATATGAGATTGTGTTAAGGTTAGTAAAAGTATAAATAATGAAATCCATAGAAAAATTTATATTTAATAGAGTGGGAGATGATGTAATTGATTTCTTGATTGCCTTAAAGCTACCTTTACCTTCATTTGTCAAATTAAAAACTTGGTTCATTTTAGCATGACTGTGACCGGCTTTACCACAGTTAAAAATTTTGGGATAAACCTCAAAAAGTTTATTTTTCCCAAGAAAATTTATATCCCTTTCTTATGTTGAGGAAAATATAAGCCTAGAATATCTTCAATCCTTTTGGGGTCAATGGATAATCCTTATTTTGAAACAACATGACCCAAAATCTTGCCTTCATGAATAGTGAAGAATCACTTATTTGGATTGAGGTATATGCCATACTCTCTACACTTCTCAAACACTTACCTTAGATGTCCCATATGATCGACAATATCCTTTGAAAAAATGGTTATATCATCAAGGTAAATAAGAAAAAAATTATTGATCAAACCTTTGAAATCCATGTCCATTACCCTTTGAAATGTAGTTCTAGCATTGGATAAACCAAATGACATCTTCTTGTAGGAAAAGGTCCCCCACTTGGTGGTGAAGGCTATCTTGAATTGATCCCCTTCATTTACAAATATTTTATTATAACTTGAATAACCATTAAGAAGTGAGAATCATTGATAACCTGAAACAACCTATAGAATTTATTCCATGGAAGGGAGTGGGTAATGATCCTTGAGAGACACTTTGTTTAGATCATGAAAATCCACAAAAAGTCTGATTTCTCCAATCTTCTTTAGAATTGGAACAAGGTTTCTCTAACTTGAGTGCTTGATAAGAAAGATAATCCTAGACTCATTCAATTTGATCATCTCTTTCTTCTTGAGTTATTCTACCTTGGGGTTGATAGGCCTTTTCTTTTATCTTACTAGTTTACTCCATGGTCCGACTCAATGGTGTGATGAGATAGACTTGGGTCAAATCCCTTCAAGTCCTTGTATTCCTAGGAAAATATTTCATGAATTTTTTTGCATAATGTAATAAAAGATTGATTTTTTAGCTGAGAACAAGCCTTACCAATCATCAAAAGTTTGTCCTTGAAAACCAAAACTCTCTCATAGTTCTCTTTTTTTATTGACATGCTCATTCTTTGGTTTTTATTTTTATCGTCCTCATTGAAGACACTCTCCAAGGTAATAAAATCCTTGGGTATTTTATTTTTCTTTATCTATATAATCTACTCTTCATAATGATCATGCAACTTCTTTTGATTTTTTAAAGAGAAGCCTACCTCATTTTGCAATAAGTGTGTAGTGTGTTCATCACTTTCAAACACTTACCTGACACTTCATTATTTAAAATGGAAGGTCTCAAAATGATCTTGATATGGGATTGACATTTCTCTAATTTAACATCAACAACTGAGTCAAAACATGGTCCTATTGTATTCATTCTATTACCATACTTATTCAAGTCTCTTGGTATGGGTTAGATGTTGAAGGCATCAAAATATTCAAGTAGATATCATACCCTATACTCGTAGGACTTGGGAAAGGGTTTCCTATCTGTAACTTGACTTCTCACTTGATGAATGACTAGTGCACTATCTCCATAGACTTTCAAAATCTTAATTCATCTCTTATTTTCCCATTGGAGACCATGAACTAAGCCTTCATATTATACCATGTTATAAGTGTAGTTGTTGTGAAACCTATAAGAATAGTAGTAATGATTATTTGATGGGGAAACCAACATGACACCAGCTCTTATGCCTAATTTTCTCCTTGAACCATCAAATAAAATTTCCCACATGACATGAAGCTCATGATCTTCATTGGTGACTAAAAGAATTTAGACGTTCTTCTCATGAATGTAGTAAAATCCCAAATCAATTTCCTTAATGAAAGTGTAAGGATTAAGGCCATGTGTTTTAGTGTTTTACTTGTCAAGATAGAGGTTATAAATACCTTTAAGAGGTGAATATGTTTCATTATTTAGGACTATTTCTTCCTCTTTACTGATTAGATAGTTTTGATTTGTCATTGTCTACAAGTATGGATCAATGTGGAACCTTGCTAAGGGATGAGTCTTTATGGTTACCTTGGTTTCATACCTTGTCTTCAAATCTATAAAGGGCCAATTAGCAAAAAGGTATCCTCTTATCTTGTTTGTAAAGTCCCTAGACAAGTATATAGCAAAGTGTGTTGGAAGGTCCACCACCACAATATCTTACATGATAGGGAAGCTTGGGCAGCCATGTAAAAACACATTCAAACCTTTGACCAATCATACCATCTTGATTGGAGTTCCATACAAATGCAACATGCCTTTACTATACAATCCCAGCTTATCAACCACTACTTTAGGCATGCCAATAGTGCTTGATCCACCATCCATAATACAATTGTGAACCAACTTATCTCCCATAATTAGTGTGTTGTAGAAGGGTGGATGCTTTTTAGCTTTAGTGGAAGGCTCCAGAATATGATTTGGAGAATTTTTGAGAGCACACTATGATGCATTGAAGATTGAGGAGCCACCTACATATTTGCTAACTACTCTTACAAAATCTTCTTTTGACCAGGAATATGTAGAACTTCCCAAAGGGATATGCTTATCATAGTTATCTTTAGTGAGTACACAATATTTAGAGATGGAGTATTCACTTTATCCTACATTTTTTATGATAATAAATGAGTTTTTGATTTTTATGTTCCAAACTTGGTACCTACATTTACATTCTCATTTTGTTGAGGAACATAGCTTGTAGAAGGTGCAACACTTTGATTGGTGCTTTGTGGCCTTAGAGAGGAATCAATTAGAAATATTCATGGATCTTGGACCTCTCCCAATAGTCTATTTTTCACCCTTTCATTGGTTGAAATTTACATGCCTTGAGTCAACATGAAATAATCTTTTACTTTAAAATTCTTCATTCCCACACTTGGGCTACTACCTTCTCTAAGACTATCCATTTGGATAGGACATGCTTCTTCTAATATCATGTAAGGATTAGCTTCTTCTTGTGTAGTCAAAGTGTAGCTAGTTCCTCCATCATCATGTGTAAACTAACCTTAAGGCTGACCCCATTGGTCCACATGATCTTCTTCTTACACTAGATTTGCATGAACTAGAACAATAGCCTTTACAATAAGAGTAGAATTTAGATTATATGCATTGGGATGCCTAGTATAACCTTGTCAATTTTGTCCTCTCCATTGATAATTGTATTGAGATCGAGCTCTATATATTTTTTGAGGATAGTATTGTGCATTAGGAGGAGCACTTGCATGATATTGAGATTTCTTGAGATGAGCTCTCAATGATATAATTTCTTCATCCTTGTCCCCAATATTATCCACCTTCTTGGGAAAGGCTCTTGGCTTCACATTAGCATTGGGAACCTATGACATGCTTGGAGATTCAACCAAATTGTGGGACAACAAAGGCATGGAAACTTTTAGAATGAGTCTTCCAGCCTGAATCAAGCTATTCTTAGCCTCAATTGCTAGCTCATATTCACTTGGAAGAGTGAATCCTCTCATTGACTGAAACATAAAATCAACATCTATACTCATCCCTTTGAGGTATGTTGAGAACACAAAGTTAGGAGGAGGTCTCATGATTGGTGGTAGCCTATACCATGTTCTTTAAAATCTCTCATTGAAATCTCCTATGGATTTGTTTGGACCTCTTCTTATTACATTCAAATGATGTATTAGGGAAGCATGATCACTCTTATTTTCATATTTTGTCACTAATAAGTCTCTGAAACCATCCCCACTTATAATATAGCCCCCCTCTAATATTATATATGAGTCAAGTGTTTTGCCTTTTAAAGACATAGCATGTAGCCTAATGGCTATGTTGGCCCTAGTAACATTATGGAAATTATAGAAATTAGAGATGTCTCTAATATGTTTAGATGGGGTAATAGAACCCTATCTATTGAAATTAGGAAGATTTTTTGTAGTATTTGGAGGGATGGGGTCATATATAAGAAGCTCTATTAGGTTTTGGGTATTAAAAGCAGGGAAGGGTTGATGTATATCTATATCTCCCCTTTCCCCCATTTCTCTTCTTCCCCTATGATACTCTATTTATTCTTATTCTTCAAATTCTTCCTCTCTTTGAACTTCTTCAACCTCTTACACTTCTTCCCTAAAATTTCCTTGATAAGGATTTAATAGGGATAGGAGTGGTTTAGGGTGTTGTTCTTTAGGAAAAGCTTCAACTGAAGGGGCTTGGTCAAAAAATATTAAGGACTTTATGATGACCATGGAGGATAATGTATAAAAATTGGTCTAGAACTAGATATTCACACTATTTTGGAGTCACCAAATGCTAGGTTAGGGGTATTATACTATTTTAGGCCTATCAAGACTAGCATTCACCTTGACTTAGCAATAATTCATCTATGTGGTTAGCATATTTCTTTCTAGTTGTTGAAATAGGATGTCATACTATACTTACATAATTGGTAAGGTGTAGTGATTATGGGAACTTGGTTTATGATGTTTTCTACATAACATGTGAGGTAATTAAAGAATTATGTTGTTGGGATGTTAGTTCACTATTTTTCATTTGTGGCTTTTTAGAGTCACACTTGACCACATAGAATGCAGAACCTTTAATTTATATTAGTTCTAAATTAAGATTTATTAGTTGATTTTAATTATTATGTTATTATTTACCCTTGATTATATTGGTATTATTCTCATCTTGATTAAAACATTTTATTTTGATGAGACATTTATGTACCTTTTACCTAGAGTGAGTGTGGATTTGGATGTCCAAAACATCTTGTTAGTATAAATGGGTTGAGATAAGCTTATAGCTTGTTGTCTATCTAGCTGAGCAAGAAAGAAGGCTTTGTCTCACTTATTCATTTTTTAGGGTTTTAAGGATGGTGTGATCCTTGGAATTTGTATGTTATGTTAATTTTTAATTATTTTCACTTAACTACAAGTATAATAAAGATAGGTTAAGTGGTGAAATTTAATACTAGTTATATTTGGATAATGGTAAATTAATATAATAATGGAATAATTATATGATTTTTCTTGTAATGTATGTCGGTACATCTTGAATTATTTAGCTTATATCATTACTTTATATGATGTCTTAGTATGGACATGTGATTAATTAAACCTTGTGTATATTGTGGAGATTATTAGGTCATGGAGACTTAAGGGGTGAGTGGTGAATTAGGAACATGAGTACTAAGATATGAGAGTTGAACCTAGTTAGTCTCACATTGACTTAGTAGTTACCGATTTTAGATCTAACAAGGGGATCTTATCAAATCTAGGATTAGACAATCATGACCTATCAAATTCAATCGTATGGCCATATGCATTTATATTTGTGAATGCTTATTCCTTAATTTTGTATACACTAGAAGTGTAATATTTCTAGTTCTTATTCATAGTAATAATTGTTAGGAGCTATGTGGAATAGTGGAAATATTGGCATGTTATACTTATCAAGAAATACATGACGTAGTGATGGTACACATCATTCTTGCTAGGTTTCCTAAACACTTTTTTCTAGAATGAGAAAAACACTCTCTAGGATAGAGAGATGTGTAGAGAGACCAAGATGCTTTGTGGAATTCTACTTGGCCATTTGCTTCTAGATTTAATTTAATTTCATGTGATTTTGATTGAATCCTAAATTTGAGAAGTCATTAAAAAATTCACCAAGATATGTGGGACCTTTTGAGGTATTATAAGTGATTAGTCCTATAGTATATAGGGTTTCCTTACCATTTCTAGACTTCAGAGTGGTCATGATAGAACCATTTAGAGTAACACTCACATACATTGTATTTGTAATAGGGATATTTCATAGTGTAGGGTCTTGTGCAACCAATAGTCTAAATATAATGCTACTTGGGATAACTATGATGAGTTCTTCAAGTGATTTCTACATTTATCTTATTGATTTGATGCTTCATACTATGTTATTTTTCTATTGATTAATGTTTTTAATTCAAAACTTATGTTTTATTAAGTGTCATATAAGATGATGACTAGATTTAGGGGGTAAGGATGTTACATCCAAATTCCTTTCTAATAAAACTTACTTGATTATACGTGGATTTTCTATATTTGATAATTTGATTTGATTATTATTAGCTAAGTTGTAAGTCATAAGTTGTTATGGGTCAGTTGTATGTTTCTTATATGTCTTGATTTAATTTATATGAGTTAGTTGTAATGTATATTATTTACATTTTGATGATGTTAATTTGTCATTTCAACATTATTTTATGATATGCATGCCATGATGTTATGGACTAACTACTTATTTAACATGAGTTACATAGGAGAGATTCATCCCTTAGGACATGATAGAGGGAGAGCATCATTAGAGAGGGTGACATAGATGGAATTTTTAAGGGATGAAAGATGAATGGATAGAACCTTGCACACACCACAATAAATAAAACATATTATATGCATTTTTTGAATGGTTAGCATAATGTGTTTTTGGATGCTATTTGTATTTGGATAAATGTTTCTGCATACTAGTTGTGTATTAGTTATGATTTATGCCTAGGAGGATTTAACCTCGTGTGATTGAGTTTATGTCATGCTAATGTGATCATGAATGTTAATGCTTTTAGAAAGGTAAATTTGCATAAACAAGTATGTTGACTAACTCTCATGATTATATAATGTTTTAGTTCATAAAGTGATTATCATTATGATATCTCATAAATATCATTATATGGATTAATTCCTTAATATAGATAAATAATAGCTTGATATCAAAATATAATGACTTAAAATAAATAACTATCATTACTAAAATTGTATTAATCCAAAATTAATGATTAATGAGTTAATTGTTTACCTTATAACTAAGTGATTTATCTAGTCATAGTAAAATTAAATCATTTAAGAAAAATTAAAAAATAGGATAAAACATCCAAAAAGGAAATAAAATAAAAATAAGATAAAAATAGTAAAAGTCAAGAAAAATAGAAAGGAAATTTAAAAAAAAAAAAAAAGATAAATCATTGAATAAAATAAATAGATAAGGAAAGAAAGAAATCATCTTTTTAAATAAAGCGCAAATATCTCATAATAGGAGACAAAGATTTATAAAATAAAAAAAGGGAATATATTTTTGAAAAAAAAGAAGAAAATGGTAGCTCATAAAAAAGGAGAGCATAGTATGGCATAGAGAATGGAGGCTCAAATGGGAAGGAAAGATTGGAAAAGAGGATTTAAGTAGGAAAAAGAGGGAGAAATTTGAAGAATCTTGGAATATCAATGGCAATCTCAAATATTTTTAATGAGGTATGCCCATGCCAATATTATTTGTAATTTTTTTTGTTTATCTATTATTTACTTGTCATGGTAGTATGATTTCCTATGTCTTACATACACAAATAGTGAACAAAGATTCATTATTAAATCCAGTATATGTGTGTGTGTGTGTGTGTGTGTGTGTGTGTGTGTGTGTGTGTGTGTGTGTGTGTGTGTGTGTGTGTGTGTGTGTGTGTGTGTGTGTGTGTGTGTGTGTGTGTGTGTGTGTGTGTGTGTGTGTGTGTGTGTAAATGAGATTGCATATATATGAGTGCTTATATATACAACTTTCATAGGTATAGATATACATATAGAGAAATATATGAATCATGCATAATTGAGTCTCTTATTAGTGATAAACAATAAATATAGATGGACATATATATATATGGATATCAATAATAAGTGTCTATTTATATATCAGATATTGTCCTAATATTTAATCATTTAACTATACATAAATCACTCCATAAATAAAATTATTTGGTGATTATCTTGATATTTAATCAGTGAATTGCTATAATTAGTGTATAGTTATAGTGATATATTGTAAAATGATTCATGTATATATTAGTGATATATATGATTCATGTCTATCCATATCTATTTAGGATGATATAAATACACATAATTTTTGATAAACTTAAGTCATTAATTAATCTACTAATGAATATGGATCTATATTTATCATTGGAGAACATATGTACATGTAACCCTCGTATATTTTTTGCTAAACTTACTAGACAATTTATATTCATTAATGTAAAAGTCATTGTGAGATTGCCATAGTTATAACATGTAAAATTACTTATGTAACCCATAATGTGTATTATGATGGTAGCATTTATCTTCGTATATCCTATTTATAAACTAAAGAAATCTTGCAAACTCTATTTTTTAAAGTGGCTTCCTGAACACTCCTTTTATCAAATTATTATATTTAACTCTAGGATATATTGGTTGCATTAGTTTATCTCTAAATTTCTTATAGTGCCATCTAAAATTCTTAGTAAAATGTATAATCAATTCATGTACTAAATATTTCTTAAGTCCACTATATATATTAGAGTTTTTGGTATAAAATAACATCTATGATCTAGAGTATAAAATAACATTCATGATCTGAGATATAGAGTAACAAATTCTAAACTATGAGTGAAGACTTCAAATTTGATTTCCTCTAGCGAATTGATAATTATAGAATTTATTTTGGTTGTAAATACAAGTGACAAAAATGACATATATATTACATATTCTATACCATGTAGCCAAAAATATTATTTAAACCCTAGTTGAGGTATATGTAGTTAAGCAATGATCTAAATAACACCCATGTTATCTTTTAACAATTGTCTAAATATATATATATATATATATATATATATATATATGTATGTATGTATGTGTGTGTGTATATATATATATATATATGTATGTGTATATATATATGTATATATGTATATATGTGTGTGTGTGTGTGTATTATGGTAACTACAGTGATTTATAAATGATATTTGATAATGTAATTTGTTGATCTACATCTCATATATCACATCTACTCGGTACTTGATAAGATATACTAGTAATAGTACAATCATGTTGTGTGCCTTTAATTTATAAGTAGTATGAAATTTTAAACATAAGATATACTCGGTTAGTTTAAACTATACTTTTTTGTTTATTATTTAGGACTATGAGACATTTTATTATAAAATGGGTTTTTCATGATTAAGTAGTTGTGTTCATGAATAATGAACTATGATATTATGTGATGTTATAGAGTGTTTTATATTTTGAAACTAAAGTCTAAATGTGTGTTATACCCAGGTGGTATAAAATATAATTTTTGTTTAAATTCATTCATATATTTAATGGACTATATGTATGCATTTTAGTTATTTCTATATTTAGCATGGTTTTTGATAGCTTACAAAAATTATTGTAATGTGTCTAATTATATAAATTGGAATATGTAGCATTATATATATATATATATATATATATATATATGGTATACTTTTCACTTATTTGATTATTAATTATGTAATAAATGATAATGTGGGGATTCATTCACATATTTGAAGGACTAAATGTATGCACTTAATTATTCTTGTGCTTCACATGTTTTGTGATTTATTGTAGGAAGTAATCTATATGAATCTATTAGCTATATATATGTTAACCAAATATTACTTTGTAGGTCCTGAGTAATTAGTGAGATGGACTTAATTAGCTTACTAGCATCACAATGCTAGATGAAGGTAATCTGATCAAGTGGTGTGTATGAAACTGACTAATATTAGAAATAAATAATTATTGAAAAACTTAGGCCAAGTAATGTTAGCAAGACATTGTTATTTCATTTGTATAATTTACATGTTTGTGTGAAATCTTCTTAGAATAGGTTTTTTTATGATACACCACATGTTTATTTTTCTAAATCATACAATGCAAGTACTAGCTTATCTCTCTAGATTCTTACACTATCACTATTTACTCATCCATAAAGGGAGGTCCAATCCATGATGGGGAATTGTGTGGGGGGTCTATGGTTCATGGTTAGTGTGGAAAAGTGATCATATGATGATCTTCCTCCCCACAACTTTACTTATTTGGAGATGACATTTGAGATTACCAAAGATACTAGAGTTTAGGAACTCATGCTCTATGAAGCTCTGTATCTTGTATCTTGTATCTTATATTGTATTTATTATTATTGAGACATTAATATGATGAGATGTAATTATTTGATTATTTATACTTTGGTAGTAGTGATTGTGTCATTTTACTAGCCAAGGCTATTTATTTGTAATTACTTTACATATTAGGTTATGATGTGTTTCATATGTTGAAATTGATTAGTTACTATTAGATGTCACCTAATTATTCATAGATAATAGAATTAGAGTGTTATTTATTTATCACCAATTATATTCTCATGTTAGAATCTAATGAAGGAGTGTATTGATTGAATTAAAAAAAATTATCATGTTTTCTAAGTCAAATCTAGTGGGGTTGTTAAATGTGGTATTAGAGTTGTGGCGATAACTTTACGACCTAATGATTCCACTAAAATTTTCATAGCCTTATATTTATTAGAAAGGAGAATAGTGAAATGTGTTAGTTTGTACCCTTAGGATTACTCATACCCTTTTAGAGTTTTCAAAGGGTTGGCTATCAAGTGTCTTTATGGTGATGGTTGTATACGATGTTTAGGTACATCAGTGCATGCTATAGTTCATGATTCATGAATAAGCAATTCCTAAAATATTTTTGGTCACTTAAACCAAAAACCTAGAGAATTATTACATCCTTGGTAATAAATTCACCTCCACCAGTTGTGTTTTTTATAGTGAGTGTTTAAAAAGAATGGGATGCTTCTTTCTTTTGTATATGTGTATTAGTTTTTGTGTCTTATATACACTAATCCTAGGAGTGGGAATCCTAAAAGATAACTTGAGGATGGGAACCCCTATGTTTATGTGGATTATGAAGAGGTATCATCTCACATAGATATCATAGAGGTGATTTGTTACTCCCTCAATTTCCTTTGACATCATTATATACCACTGAGTGGATTCATATTTTCATGATGTCGATTAAGTGTTCCCTTAATTGAAAAACTTGTTTCTAAATTTTTGTTTTATTAATATATATCATATATTTCAAGGGATAGTGTCTTCTACTTCTTTTTGAGAGATAATTAGAGGAATAGAATGGATCAATGCATATATGCATTTAATATATTTCCTTGTAGTTGTGGAAATAAGGTGTGATACTACACTTATAGATTTGGTAAGTGTGTAGTGAGTATATAAATTTGGGTTGTGATGTTTTATTTATACCATGTGAGGGTATTAAGAGTTTTATTGTTGGGATATTAGCTCACTATTTTTAATTTTTGGATTTTTAGAGTCACACTTTCTAGTGATACTTTATCTAAACTTGGGAACATTGACCACATGAAGTAGTGAACCTTAATTTTTTATTAGTTATGGAATAATATTCATAAGTTGATTTTAATTGTTATGCTATTATTTACCCTTGATTATATAGGTATTATTCTCATCTTCATTAAAACATGTTGTTTTGATGATAAATTTATGTACATATCACCTAGAGAGAGTATTGATTTAGATGTGTGAAACATCTTGTTAGTCCAAAGGCTTGAGATAAGCTTATGCCTTGTTGTGTATCTAGCTGAGTAAGTATGAAGTTTGTGTCTTCTTGTTCCTTTTATAGGGTTGTAAGGATGGTGTGATCCTTGGAATTTATATGTTATGTTAATTTTAACATTATTTTTACTTAACTACAAGTATAAAAGAGATGGGTTAAGCAATGAACTTTGATACTAGTTATGTTTGGATAATGGTAAATTAATATAAAAAATATGGAAAGATTGTATTATTTTTCTTGTAATATATGTTGGTATATTTTTAATTATTTATCATATATCATTGCTTTCTCTGATCTGTTAGTATGTATTTGTGATTCATTAAAACTTTTGCACATTTTTTGGATCATTAGGTCATAGATACCTAAGGGATGAGTGGTGAATTAGGAATGTGAGTACTAAGATATGGGAGTAAACCCTAGTTTGTCTCACATTGACTTCATAGTTAGTGAGTTTGGATCCATTAAAGGGATATTCTTAAATCTAGGATTTGACAAGTGCGACTTATAAAATTTAGTCACATGGCTATACACATGTATACTATTGATTATTTATTATTTAATTTTGTATACATTAGAAATGTAGTATTTCTAGTTCCTATTCATCATCATACTTGTCAAGATCTATGTGGATTAATGATAGTATTGACATGTTATACTTATCAATAAATACATAGAGTAGTGATGGTATTAAATTTTACATGTAATTTTTGCTAGGTTCCCTAAAAAAATTTCTCTAAAATGAGAAAAATACTCTCTAAGATAGAGAGACGTGCAGAGGGACCAAGAGGCTTTTTCGAACTCTTCCTAGCCATTTTTTTGGATTTTATTATGAATTCATGTGATTTTGGTTTAATCCTAAATTTTTTAAGTTATTGAAACTTTCATCAAGATATGTGGGACACTTAGAGGTATTAGAAGTGGTCAGTCTTATAATATATAAGATTGCCTTGCCTATTCTATATCTTGGGGTGGTCATGATAGAACCATTCAGAGTAAGTAGCACTCATAAACTTTGTCTTCATAATATGGAGATGTCATAATTTAGGGTCTTTGGTAACCAATACTTTGAGGATAGTGTTAATTGGGAGAATTATGATGAGTTTTATAGGCTATTTCCACATTTATTTACTTGATTTAATGCTTCATTCTATGTTATTTTTATACTAATTAATGTTTTTAATAAATAATTTATGTTTAAATATATGGAATCTAGGATTATAACTAGATTTAGGGGGAAGGATGTTACATCCTAATTTCTCACTAAGAAAAATTACCTGATTATCTATGGATTTTCTATAGTTGATAACTTGATCTGATTATTACTAGCTAAGTTGTAAGTCATATGCTATTATGAGGTAGTTTTATGTTACTTAGATTTCATGATTTCATTACTATGATCTAGATATAATGTATATTATTTACATTATGATCATGTTAATTTTTTATTTCAGCATTAATTTATGATATGCATGCCATGATGTTATGGACTAACTAGCTACTTGTCATGAGTTGGATGTAGGAGAGATTCATCACTTAGAACATGACAGAGGGAGAGAATCATAAGAGAGGGTGGAATACATGGAGTTATTGGGGATTAAAGACAAATGGATATAATCCTTCACACTCCACATTAAATAAATCATATTATATTCATTATTTTCATGGTTAGTTTAATGTGTTTTTAGATTTTATTTATATTTGGATAAATGTTTCTACATACTAGTTTTGTGTTAGTTACAATTTATGCCTAAGATGAATTAATCTTATGTAATTGATTTTATGTAATGATAGTGTGCTCATGATTATTTTTTTATTGATACATGGTTTTATTAGGCCCCCAACCAAAAAGGAAAAAATATTATAGAGAACAACCAACTAGTTTAAACCAAACACCAGAACAACCAAAAAAGGGCCACTAATAAATGGCCAAACTAGAGCCTTTGATAACACCAAGGGGGATATTAAACCATAAATATAAAACCAAAAAACCATATAATTCATATATATAACCAACATGAAGTAAAAAACATAGAAAAAAACACAAAAAATTCTCAGATTTTAACACCTTCCGACACCCCATCATCAATGTCATCCAATAAAATGATCTCTCTACCTTTATAGAAATTTTATTCCACCTCACCCATGACCTTGAAATTAATGTAATTCCTCATACCTTTACACATTTCTTCGATCACTAGTGATATGGTGGTGATAGGGGTATCCATCCCACATTCTAAATTTATCAACTTGTTAAACTACTGCAAGGTAGCCATCTAACCACACAAAACCCATTTCACTAATTTCTTGATATCTACAACTCATGTCTTGTAATTGCGGTTCATTTTTAATTGATATATCTACTCCAAAGGTGGTTTCCTTCTATGTGCAGCCTAAGCACTAAGTGGGGATAGTGAAAAAAATAATTATGCATGACTTATCTCCCCTTACTATTTTTTTTGGAATGGATGGCCTTAGTCTTATTCCCATATTATATTTTAGAGTAATAAAAACTCTTTTCATGATTTTCTTAAGTTTTGTGGAAGAACTAAAGAAGAAGGTTAGCTCATTGGACCATCTAGAAGGGAATTTCATATCCATGACACCCATGGCTTAATTATAGTGAATTGGTGTAGTATGGAACTTAGATAGCCTTCTGCAGAAACAATGAATCCATAATGCAAGGAGGAATAACTTGAGGTATAAAAAGTGTTATACTTATCTCATATATGACTTCATAATTTATATATCTATAGATCATAATATTGGCTATAGATTTTGATCAAAGCTTGTTCGTAGATTAAAGCTTGGTGATATAAAGCCATAGATCTTGATATTGTGTATATTTTTATTTAAATATGCCTAGATTAGTTAATTGATGAGTAAAAATATATCCTAATTTATGAAATACAAATTAATTAATTATTTGAATTCTTTATGTGGTGAATTTGAATTGGAAGCTGAGTTGATTCATTTGAAAACCAACAATAAATAATGAGACCAAAATATTGAAGTAAAAGGTCTATTATCTAAAGTACTCAATTTATATTAATTTCTTAATGATTCATGATTGTAATGATTATTTAAATCTTATAAATCTTGAATAACACTAAAGATGAATGGTGTATAAAATGAGTATATCGATATATACATACTATTACAGCTAAATGGATGGTTAAAATAAGTCAAAGGATCCCATGAGTCATGAAACTATAAACCATATGAATACAGTCTCGTAGAAATGTAATAATTATTTGAGTGAAATATTATGTTCATACGAGACATAACTTGGTTACCTGGTTCTCTAAAAACATTATGATTATTAGTACATATATTTAGAGTAATGAAAACTAGTGAGCAATACATATTATGAGTATATTAATATGTAAAAGTGCTTAGACGTGAATAACATATAATAGTGAAATCATGATATGTTCCTATAATTTATAAGTAGTATGCAATTTTAAATATATGATATACCTATTTGGTATAAATTATACTTGCTTGTTTACTATTTAAGACTGAGACATTTGATTATAAAACAAGTTGTTCATGATTAAGTAGTTGTGCTCATGATAATGAGTTATGATATTATGGGATGTCATAAATTGTTTTATATATGGAAAATATAGTCTAAATGTATGCTATACCTAGGTGGTACAAACTATAATTTTTATGTCTAGATTCATTCATATGTTTGACTGACTAAATGTATGCATTTCAGTTATTGTTATGTTTAGAATGTTTTATGATAGTTAATAGACAATATATATATATATATATATATATATATATATATATATATATATATATATATATATATATATATATATATATATATATATATATATATTTGAGTGCTAAAATATTCAATTGTTTGCTTATTAATGATGTAATATATCATATTATGAAAATTCATTCATATGTTTGATGGACTAAATGTATGAATTTTAGTTATTATTATGTTTAGAATGTTTTATGATAGTTAATAGATAATATATGCAGCCTTATATATATATATATATATATATATATATATATATATATAGATATATATATATATATATATATTAGGTTGCATATATTGTCTACTAACTATCATAAAACATTCTAAACATACTAATAACTAAAATTCATACATTTAGTCCATCAAACATATGAATGAATCTAGAAATAACATTTAGCACAAGAATATAGAATGTTATTATTATGTTTAGAATGTTTTATGATAGTTAATAGACAATATATGCAACCTAATATATATATATATATATATATATATATTGATTTCCAAAATATTCACTTTTTTATTTATTAATGATGTAATAAATCATATTATGAAAATTCATTCATATGTTTGACAGACTAAATATATGCCTTAAATTATTCTTTTGCTTATCATGTTTTGTGATTGATAGTAGGAAGTAATACATATTAATATATTGGTTTTGTATATTTTAACCAAATCTCACTTTGTTTATATTGAGTAAGTAGTGAGATGAACTTCACTATCTTACTAACATCATACTGCTAGATGAAGGTAATCTAATCAAGTGATGTCTATGAAACTGACTAATCCCAGAGATCAATAATTATTGAAAAACTTGGGCCAAGTAATGTTAATGAGACATTATCATTTCATTTGTATGATTTACATGTTTTTACAATATCTTGTTAGAACATGTTTATTTATAGTACACTCCATGTTTATTTTTAGAAATCATACAACACATGGGTACTAACTTGTCTCTCAAAATTATCATACCATCACTATCTACTCATCCATGAAAGGTGTGCCATTCCCTAATGGGAATTTTGTGGGGGATAGATGATCTTTGGTTTCTATGGAAAAGATATCAAATGATGCTTTCCCTCCACATAATACTACTTATTTGGAGATGACACTTGAGATTGCCAGAGATACTAGAGTTGAGGAACTCATGCTCTATGCAGATTTATATCCTATAAATTATATAATGTATTATATTTATTATTATTAAGACATTGGTCTTATGAGATGTAATTATTTAATTATTTGTACTTTGGTAGCAATGATTGTATACTTATACCAGTGATGGTTGTGTATATGTAATTACTTTCCATATTTAGTTATTATTGTCACCAAATCTTACACCCTAGAGGAGCTTATTTAGGACTAATCTAAGATTTTGGCAAAATGGGAATACTTATAGCTATGTGGGTTTACCTATAGTATAAGTACACCTCTAGGTTTAAGGGCTAGCTCCCTAAATTTGTCTCTATATGTTTATAACCTATATTACTAATCACTTTTGGGAAAAGGGATAGAATTATGAATAAAATAAAAATAATATAAGGGGGTGATACACCATTAAAATATTCACTATGATATCATACTTCTCTCACTAAAACCAAGATATACAAACTAGCCTCAAAGTCCTAAGATGTTCTAACATAAGTGTTTCAATATAGAGGTGATATGCATGAGACTACTCAAGGTAAGTAAAATAGGGATCATATTTTTGAATCCAAGGACACTTTCACACTTTAAGGGAGCCTAAAACACTAACTACACTCTATATAACCTATTAGAATGATAACTTATTGCACAAGACATGAAAGGATAAGGAAAAGCAAGGTTAAAATCACAAGACTTAACCATTCATCACTTTGCACACTCAAAAAAATATGTTTATGAACTCAAAACAATATTTCATGAATTATTCAAAGGTAAAATATGACATCAAACTAGTAGGAATTCTCCATACCTAGTGTGGTATCAATCTACAAGAGCCAAAATATCTAGTACTTATAGAATTTGAGTGAAGAGAGAAGAGAGAAGAGAGAGAATTCCAAGAGTCACTATACATTTTTCAAACTAAGAAAGGAGTTAAATATACAAGAGAAAGGAATATAAATAGACAATTTAAGGAATACTTGGACAAATGTCCCTCAAAGGCATGAAAACTCTTCAAATGTGGTATAAGACTCTTCATTTACTTGCTTAGCAACTACCTTCATCATTTGACCTCCATGAGTTCTCAAAAATATATTATGGATAGATGAGATGATTTTAATATTAATATGGGGTTATAAACAAGACCCAACATGCATTGGTTTATACCTAATGACTGACATTTGTTTAGACATGAGTTATCACTCCCTGTAGTCAAAATCACTCCTCTTTCACTCACTCTTCACACTTGGCACCAAATATGTCTTTATTTTTCCAAAAAAATCCATATAAAATAGTGTATGACACTTTTAAATATATCTCATGCCTTTATACTCATCAATTAGACCTTCAAATGATTTCCACTTGAAGTTTTCACCTTCTCACTTGGTCTCATTCCTTGTTCACTATGCTAGTTTTGACTACCTAAGATAAAGGTGTTAATAGAGGCACTTTTTAGATTTTATGAATAAAAAAATGAGTATTATAGGCTATTTTAGGTCCCATAATAACACCCAAAGTTATTTTCATCTTTTTAAATCCCTCTGTACTTTCACACTACACAAAACTATCAAGAAAACCAATTTTACACCCTATACATACAAGTAAGGTGAAATCCAAATTGATGGTAATTATACCTAGTGAGTATTATATAATATATAATAAATTTCATTCTAATTATATCACATATATAATCCTCTCCCTATTCATCTTTCTAATCAGGTCCTTAGAAAGGGTTTTAGAGGGTTTAGATTAGTTTTCACCCTTAAGGTTTATTCATAAATTTGTGATGTTTTAACCTATAAAAAATTCCACTAGAATAATAATTAGGACCCTATTAAACACCTAATATCTATTTGAGCTCCCATACTAAGCCTTCATGTTGTTGTGATCTCTCAAACTTTCCTTCTTGAGCTCCTTTCTTTGTTTTAGATACGTTATTATGACCTTAAGCTAAGAAATGGATTATCTATGACTTTAATTATATATATATATATATATATATATATATATATATATTAAAATTTTAAAATTATTTTTAATGCTTATATAGTGTTATAAAGGGAAAGGAATCCCCCTTTAGGCATTAGGCCTAGACTAGGCCTAGTAGAGATTGACTCCATGATTGTAGGTTTGGACCAACTTGTTTAGTTTATAACCTATATGCATTATTTTTCATGTTTTTACATGTTTAATACCACTTTAAAAATCTCCTTTCAATTTTTCAACACCTTTCAATTCATTCTTCTAACCTTACTTGGTAAACCTACTAGATTTCAACTCTCTAGGAGTACCCTCTATTTGAGACAAAATAGAGGGAACTTACCTTATTTCCCTATGGAAAAAAAGTACATTATATGTTTTAATAGGTCATGGATACATTATATACAATTTTTTATGGATATATAAATATTCTATAATCTTTAAACACCTTAAAACCTCAAGACAGACTCTTGAGTAACTCAATGTGTAGGCTTTATATGTTGACTATAGGTTACATTGTTAGAGATTTTATTTGAAATATTTTATTGTAATAATAACAAATTTATGTGTATATAATTATAATTAATATTATTTTACACATATAATAACTAACAAATTTTCCCAAACTTTCAACATACCCCTTGCATTTGATTAGATAAGACTGCAGGCTGACTGTAGTTATGTTTACCCTCAGAAAGGAGATTATCTGTAGGTTGATATTTTGTCCTAGACCTTTTATCATTAGAAAAATACCTTATTTATTTCATCTAGTATCATATAAGGATTTAAATTTTTCACACCATGTTTTATATTAGGCCAACTACAAGACTGGTTATGCTTATAGGTCAACGTCATGCCACAATCAACTATAGTTGACCATTTTGGAGTATTAGGGGTCAATAGGTGTGTTTCAACCCTTAAAATTTGTGAAACTCCCCATAGGATCCTTTTTAGTCTTGTAATAAACTATAATTTAAATATATATCCATGTTTTATATACCTAATTACCAAGTTTCACCTATGAACTTGCAAGTAGGTACCTACAATCAACTATGAGTAAGACTTTTGTAAGTAAGGCAGTTGTAGGTAATGATATATGTTGATATATTGGAATTCAGTCCTTATCAAATATCATTGAATCACTAATGTGTCCCTTACCCTAAATAGAGTTATATATCATTAATACATGTTATTATGTTGGTATCTTAGAGTGTAAGATTACTTGGAGGTTCAAAATATTATAGTAAAGACTAAAAAGTTGTAGTGAACAATTTAATGATTTGGAATCCTCCTAATAATCTGATATTGAAACCAAATTCTCTCTTATTTTGATAAATTCATCCCCACTATGATATTGATTCATGATGGACTCATATATACTTCATGCTATAATATTATATAATGGCCTCAAAAGTAATTAGAACTCTATTTTAGAGATTTTAAAGAAACTTATCCTTGAACTTGGTTTCTACATATGCACATACTCTTCAAAACTAACTTCTAATTACTTTGGATTCTAACAAAGTTATCATGACACCCTAAACATTATAATACTTCAATTAAGGTATTAAAACATATTCATACAACTTTTTGAAACATGTCAAGTCTCTATGGGAGCCACCTGTAGGTGGACATTTTAGTATATAGGTAATGGAGGTAGATGTGAGCAATATGAATGTTGTATGACCTTATAACAAGTCTTAGACTCTATAAATGAATTCACATTCTCAAACCTTCTCAAATTATTCATTTAAACCTACTTATAATTTAATTAGAACCCTATAGATGCATGTTCACTGGACAGTGTATGAAGTCATGCAAGAAGTTAATTGTGGGTCCTTCTTGACTTTAATTTTCATGATCATCTCATTTGAGATTTATTTTTTAATAATATTTAGATTAAAATACATGTTAAATATTAAATTAAACATATCACCATCTTTTGAAACCACTATAAGGATATGAAGACTCTACAAATGGTGAAAACCTATCTACAACTGAACAAAATGTTTTTAACTGCAACTTGAGATGTTATGATAAAAAAACAACCTATAAATATCTAAAAAAATATTAAAAAAATTATATAATTAATTTCATATCCTATGGAATCAAATTGATCAATTGATTTGTATGGACTAGCTCAAACAGAAGAAACACCTGCAGGGTGTGGGGATTAGCAAGCAAAATAAGATATTCAACTTATTAACAATAGTTTATAAATAATAATCAAACATTATTAAAAATACTACCATTAATGTGAATCTAACCAATTTTAATATCCAAAATAAGGATATTTTGACCTGAAACTTCCCCTACTAGCCATACCATTAGAAGACATATTGACTAGTTTTGTATGCCTAGTGGAGCAATGGAGAAGAGGAATGGTTTTTTTCCATTTTTATAAATTAAAAATAATATAAAGTTTTTAAATTTATTAAATTAAGATAAATATACTTTTTATAAGCTTGTCCCATGTGCCACTCTCTTTTATAGGTCATAAAACTGCCAAGACCTCCTTCTTTTCACTTGTTTTCTTGATTTTAGTTAGAAACCTTCAAGTTTAAAATAAGAATAACATTATTGAAAATTAATGTGACATATTATAATTTTAAATAGAGTTTTGAACTCTTGTAAACTAGGTAAAATTGTACCACTTTCATTTATGACCCAAATATGACTCTTAAATGACATAGAATGACTTAGGAAGGAATTTTACTATGACCAAGGTTAATGACATATAAAATGTCATAAAAAAGAAAAATAAACACCCTATAATGTTATAATATACCCCTATATCAATTTTTTAACTATAGGGGGTTGACCTATTTTGACTTGTGGTCAAAATAGTCAACATTCTTAGTGATTTCCCAAGGGTGGTATGATTACTATACCATAACAGAAGTCTAATCTTATTCATTGGGTTATGGATTCACCTATACAAATTTTTACACACAATTTTCCTTTGAAATCAAAACAAACATAAATAAGAAACACACCAAACAAGAAACACCAACGAAACAAACATATGTTCAATTAGAACTCTTATGGAATGCAACACAAAACTATAACAAAAGCACACACCTAATCTAATATTTATAGGAATAAACTTAATTTCCTCAATATTAAGGATTTAAATGGATATAGTGTTCCAAAAATTTCACACTTAAATTTTTTGGGATACCCCTATTTAAATTTTTTTCATTTTGTCTTATGTGAGTCAATTGTCCTTGTTAAACCAGTCCTCTAAATAAAGCCTTAGTTTTTAGTGGTTATTGTGTCTGATTGATTTCATTATTTAATTGATTTAAATTTATCCAAAATTTTGAAAAAATATACCTAAAATATAATACTAAAAAAACCCATTTACTCATCTCCCCCAAAATACCAAAGAAGCTAGAGTGTTTTGGCTCATCTCTAATGCAAATTGGGTTCTCCAAAGTGTTTTACTTATTTAAAAGTAAGCAGAGTTTTCATATAAACCTAAATTGAATTGCATAGTTTAAATTGGAGTTTAAGAAAATTTAATTCAATGTTGAAGATAAGTAAGTCTAAAAAACCTACCAAGCATTGCCCAAGGTAAACTAGGTTTTTAGGGTTACTTTACTTATATAAACCACCAAGTAAAAGTAGTGAGGGTTCCCAAACTTGAATTACTCATCAACCTAGACCAAGTTAGGTTTATGAGTATAATTTAATTCAAATTCTAAAATCAATCAAAGTAACCTATAAATCTAAGAAAAATGCCAAAATATTATGTTTCCCTTACCCACATGTCCCTAATTTGTCATTAATGTGTTGGCATATATAAATAATATGAAAATCCACCTCATTTCCCACCTAGTATCTAAGTTTTTTGATCAATTTGTTGCACCTAAAAACCTTGATCTATATGATTTGATCCTCTATAATACTTTTTATCAAATCTTCTTCAACCCATTTGTTCATGAGGTAGGTAGATATTTCCTTTTAATTTTCATAGCTTCATTTTATTATTTTATTTGTTTTTCTCTCTACTATTTTATTATTCCACCATGGTTATTTTTTACTATAATTTCTTGTTTCATTAAGTTGTAATTTTTAATTTTAGATCATGCATAGATGTTTTAAATCCTGTGTATGCATTTAGAATCATTTGGCATTCAATCATCTATGTAAAATTATTTAAAAATCAAACCTCATATAGAAACCCTAGAAGATAAACCAAATATATCCAATCTAGGTTTCCTAATTTTCATTGCTTACTCAAGTTCTCAATCCTTTGTTACTTACATTAAGGAACCTGACCCCAAAACACCTTACCAATTTTGGTTTCTTTTTACTCATGGCTCACTCAGGTTTCCTAGCACCTCTTTCTTACTTGGGTTCCCATCTTCAAGTTACTACACTTGAAAACCCAAACCCTTAAAAAATGGCTTACCCAAACTTGTGATTGCTCACTACTTACTCAATTTTTCTCAATGTAGTTACTCTCCTTATTAAACCCAAAGTCTTAAGCCTAGATAAACTCAAAGAATACTACTAAAGAACTACCTGGATTCCTTTCTCATAGTTACTTATTTGGGTTCCCTCTTCCAAGTAACTTGATGATATAAGCTCAAAGTAACAAGATATAAAAAACCTAAATTTGTCTATATATGTTGCTTATGACCTACCTGAGGTTGTAAGACCATATTACTTATATATGAGTTACATAAGGGTTATAAAGACTTTTCTACTACTTAGAACCTAAATCTTATTGGGAGATAATGTAAGAAAAATAAGTTGACTTTTCTGAATATATATAAACTCATTGTAGTAGTTATTAAGTGTTTAAAAATTACTTATCAAGTTCTTCAGAGTAAGTTAAAGCCAATGTCTAGATCAGAAGGATTAGGAATATCAAAAGAGGAAATAACTAAATTAGAAGAGTAGATAACATAAATTGAAGTTCCAAAGTTGGCACTTTAGGAGATTCCAGAGGAAAGTAGTAATGGAAAAATAAAAGCTAAGAGAGCTAAGTCACAAGATCCCAAGATGAAGTATTAATATAAGGGATACCTAATTGAATCATCCATCACTTCCAAGCTAACATAGATAAGTTATATATACATGGGGCATGTGTCTATGACTAAATTTTATAGATATCAAAATCCATATCCAATAATCCACTTATGCATACAATGAAAAACAGTGGGATTCTACAAGCTACAACTTTCCTGAGCTCAGGTCAACTTCTTAAATTTTTCCTAGCATGCAAAAAATATTATGACTCCCTAACTAGGATTATGAGAGATGATATTGGTAATTTAGTCATAAGATTGGATGTTTAGTATCTCAACTATTGTCTAAAGATCCCAACATCACCAAAATTAATTGATGTAACAATGGAGAAAGCTAATAAACAATGGGAAACTAAGAAATCAAAGTGTATTAAGATAATTAATACATATTACTTGAAAAAGTGAAACAAGCATCAATCTTTCCAAATAAAATAGTAAGATTAGACTTTTTTCAAGAAGTGGATGATATTACTCAGATACTATGCAAAATCAATGGTGAAAATAATGCTAAGTGTTTTTCAACATGGATGTATCCTTATATCATAACCATTGATGTCACTAGAAGCTCAATCAATATTGAGTGGGCAAGGATGATAAGTGATAATATGGATCAATAGTTAAAGAATGTATTATAGACTTATGATATCAATATAACCTCATATCTTGTGTATGCAGTAGCATCAAATGGATATTTTTCAAGGATAAGAAAAAAAGGCACACTAGCATCTATACAAATATATGAGTATTATCCTCAACTGGACCTTTAAGAGTACTACAAAAATTATATTGTAGTAAATGATAAATTCTTTTATGAACTCATTTTCAAGTTAAATATATCTTTGAAACATAGAAGAGTATCAAATGAAGCATGGGATAGAGTTTCTCAATATGGTTGCATTTACATTCAGTTCCTTAATTTTATATATATATCAAAGGTAGGGGTTTCTTAGGAACACTTTTCAAATTACCTAGATACCCAAGTGACAAGTGGATTCTCATGGAATTATGTATGTAGCTTGTTGAGTTACATGACTTACAGTCAAAGGCTTATCATCCAACCATCAAATTTCCTATTGTCATTGGTCATTACCATTTGACAAGCATTTATAAGGCCAAAAATGTATAGAAAGAGATGTACCATCATTATAATTAAACACATTTTGAGGTTAGATCCAATTTTTATTATAGAGGGGTGGTTAAAAATATAGTTTCTCTAAAATACATGCATATTCTAGCACTTCAATATTTTGGACTGATTACAGAGATGAATTTGATGTGAGAAGAAGAGACAATAGTAGATTTACTATTGACCAAATTTATGCTTTTGATCTGGCCACTATCCCTGAGGATATGAAAGATGATAGGGTTATCACTAGAGATGATTTTTATGTAGTAGGGGGGATAATGTCCCACTTCTAGTAATCATTTTTGGTAAATATAATGATAAGACTATTCCAGACAAAAATTCAAATGTTTTAGCAATGAATTATACCTATATTCTCAACAAAGGCTACTATATGAAGGATTTTATGAGTGAGACCACTCATATCAATTAGAATATAAAAGAGATATTATAAGGATAAAGTAGCCAAAATCCTACAAATAAGATATAGTTCAAAAGGAATATTCATGATACCTATTATGTGCTAAAAGACAAAGAGATAATACAACTAACTATTTATTTGCCACCATTGGTCTCTTCTATAGATACCATTGTTCCAACTATTTCAACCATTCCTTCCATTCCAACTTCAACTACATCCATCATAGATCTATTATTATTGATGCCACCCCAAAATTCTCATGGCATCAAAGCTCCTAAGAAATACATTCAAAAGGAGAATCCTCCTCATCTTTGCCCTTCATCTTCTCCACCTTCTTTTTCACCTCCTTTCCCTTCAACATAGTATGCACCATTGAAAAGGATCCTAAAAAAGTAATTTTTGGATAAGAAAACCCATCTCAAGTAAAACCACAAGAAAAAAAAGAAACAGTAGAGCCTGAGAAGGATAAGGAAGTAGTATTTGAATAAAATATAAAAGAAGTTGAGATAAGAAAATAACTTGAAAAGGAGGTAGAGGTAGTGACAAAAAATTATTGAGAAGCCCAAGGAGATGGAGGTAGTAGTTAAATAATTAATAGGGATAAAGAAGGAAGATGATGGAAAAAGAAGCAAAAATTGAGAAACATGTTAAAAAGGATTCAAAGAAAGAGATATAGAAAGAGTTTAAGGCCCAGGAGGTCCTTTCCCAAGATTTAGTAGTGAGGAACAACCAACAACAAATTGTAAATCATTTAGACACCTCCATTAATACAAACTTCTCATCCTGGTTGGCATTGCAAACAACTCTAGTCTCAAAATAAGTGATTAATCTTGAGGAGATAGACTTACAATGGTTGAAGAGTGTAGATAAGAAAGGAAAGAAGCCCAAATCTATAAAAGTAACTTCAACGTTGATAATTTAATCTTCAAGAAATTTTTTTTTAGAGATAGTAGTTTCACCATAGGGGATGAGCAAAGGATAAGTCACTGAGAGTGACTTAACAATTTCAAAGATACCTCTTAGAGAAGTTACCACTTAGGGATTAAAACAAGATACTTAGACTTTGATAAATATTCTCTTTAAGAAGCTAGATGATTAAAAGGCTACCAAAGCCAAGTTGAAGGAATAAAATGCACAGTTATGTGAAATAATAGCCAAAGTTGTTAGATCAGTTCCACAATAATCTATTATTTTAGGAGATTTAATTAGTCAGTAAGTGATAATAAAAGTAGAAGAGATTGGAGATAAAGCAATGTCTATTGACAAGTAGATAAATAAGATGCATAAAACTGCTCAGAAGCTCTTCCCTAGCATTCCAAATGCCCATGCTAATATTTTGAAGAAATTGGTAGAAGTTAAAATAGTGATGAAAGAGATTGAGCTTGAAAATGGAATTTTTGAGTTACAACAGGAAAGTCTATAAACAATAGGTAATTTTAATGAGAAAATTTTTATTGAAGAAAATATTTCTCTTGATGGATTTGTGAAGAAGATCAATCAATAAGAGTACCTACTATCTTTTTGTATGCATATTCTACAAGTAATCAGTGAAGAAATGAAGATTTTGGAAGATGAGGCATGTGGTACAAAGACAAATCTAAAGGATTCCCTTTTTGGTCTTAATGGTATTTGGTTTGACAATGTTCCAAGGACATCTAATCAATTATGGGAGCAATTCAATCAAAGGATGGAAAAATATACAACTCCTTTCATAACCAAGTATATCAAGGAGTTAATCCAATATCAATAAGAAATAAAAATAATTGAACCAAGAGTCAAGAAGGTAAAATCTCATAGCAGAAGGATAGAAAGGGAGATGCTAATATCTAATATGGAAAAGCAAGCACTTGCTAGACTTGATGATGTAGCCATATAATTCATGATGTCTCAACACATTAAGTATAAAGAGAAATGCAGATCTAAATTCCATGAAGTGGACTAATTATTATTTCCCTTCTTTCTAGTAGTTTCATTTTCCTTCTTATTTTCTTTCATCCTATTCATTCTATTTTTAAAGTAACTTTTTAGAAGAAATTTCTTTTAAGTAAAGATGTTTAGTAGAGTTCCTTGTTGAAGGTATATTACTTTGTAAAATTGTAAAACTCAAGTAACATGGCTAAAAGTAAATTGCATTAGTGAACTTTTTACTACATGTAAAGTATTTGTATTTAGTCAAATAGTAAAACCAAGAAGTGGTACATATTACTAGCCACAACATGTCATATACAAGATTTTTAAGGAGGATGCCACTTAACAATTTCCAATTTTAATGAAGCACATGGGTATTAAAGAACTTGTTTCCTATTTGAATTTGGTATTTAAAATTGTATAAATATAAGTGTAGGCCTATGTACTAGAGGATGATAATTTTTTGCAAGCAAGAAATTGTAACCATTGTAAGAGAAAGTTTAAGCAATCTAAAACTTTGTGTTTAGATATCTAGACCTTTTTGTATGAGTTTTGTTGAAAGTGAATAAGAAACAAATTGGTTTTTTGGAGAAATTTATGTCTAAGGGAATCATTATTTGTGTTTTATGAGGATAAAATGGTAAACTTTGTGTTATTTACTAATCTAAATTGACTTCATTACTTTTTTGATCATTTACTAAAAAGATTATCACATTTATATGTTTATATATTTACACATATACAATAAACTCTACAAAACTATTTATTTTGAAGTGTATTTCTCTTATTTTTCAAGTATTATAATCATTTAATTACCCTCCAACCTATTTCAAACTCTATTCACATTATTAAAATTAGCTACTTACTTTCTATAAAATCCCTTTGTTATGGCTCATAAACAGAGTGATTAAAGTAATACCCCTAATTAGAATAACTTGCACATAATTTGTATACTCTATGAATAACTTTAAGTTATAAGTAATTAGAAATAGATATACATAAAAACATGGGATTTTAACCATTAAATGAAGGGCATTTAATCCCATGATTATCTATATAGTTTTGACTGACTGTGAAATATCTAGCCAATAGTTTCTAGTGACTCTACTATGGAATGAAGAATTAAACTCCTAGAGTATTAAAAATAGAATATCCCTTCAAGTTGAGTTAGATGCAATTAATTTTATTTTTCCATAGTTTGTGTACATTCTAAAGTTTTTACTTTGAGTGTTGCATGCTGCATTAGTTACACACCTTTGAGTAGAATACAACATTACTAAAGTTAAATCTACTTTCCAAATAAAGACACTTCAATTTTTTGGATTGCTACATGTCTTTTGCTTAAAAATTTTATTTACCTTAAACTTGTTTCATGTTCATTAACCACCATCCATGTTTTTATCTATAAATTGAAATTATAGAGAGTAATCCTTATAAGAACTTCTACATCCCAGACTGGAAAATTGACCTTTTACAAGAGTGATGAGACTCAAGGCTAAATAGATGACTTATTTGAATTGCAAGAGTAGTTTCATTTTAGTTTTGTTGTTTAAGGTAGAACACAAAGAGCTAGTCTCTCACTTTTGAGACATACACCAACTACTGAGAATTAGTTACAACATAATTCTTTGGGAATAATCCAACCTACTAATCCATATTTTCTCATCCCTAAAATAATGGCTTTACCACTTCCTATCCCATGGGGGCCAGCTATTGATCTTTTTAATTTGACACCCCCTCTCCATGAATTTCCAAAGGGATCAAGAAAGAATGTCCCAAAATTCACCAATGATGGAAAATAAAATCCAGATGAAAATTTGGCTACCTTCTTTGTGGCCTATGGAGTAATAAGAATTAAACATGAAGATGTCTCTATTAGGCTCTTTGTTGAGACTTTACGTGACTTACCTATAGAATTGTTTTACCATTTAGCTCCTAACATCATAACAAATTGGGCCATTATGCATAAGCAATTCAAGAAAAGATTTAAAGTTGTTGAAGATGCACATATAGTGATTACCCAAATGACTCAACTTAAGAAGGAACCACATGAGCATATGCATTATTTTATTACCAAGTTTAGTATATTGATCTACAAAATTCCTCAAGCTATACTACCCACTAAGGATAATTAAAAGTGTTTCTCCATCAACACTTAGCTACCAGAAGTTAGTTATTATCTGTGAAGAGCATGACCAACTGATTTAGTAATAGCTCAAATATTTTTATGGAGGTTGAATATGATTTTATAATGGCAGAAATATTAATAAAATAGTTTCTAAGGGAGACTCTTCTTCATCTTCAACCACATCACATACTATTGATCCTTTATTGTAAAAATTGGCTAATGACTTACTTCAAGTCAAAAGACAAATTATTCAAGGTACTCATGGTGGTGTTGCCCCTGTTAGGAATGCACTTGCATAAAATTTTAATAATAAAAATAGGAACCTTATTACTGGTCCTATGGAAATATTAGAATTTGAAGATGATCTTAGAAATCATGTTAATATGAGTGAGGAAGATCATTTGATTGATGATATTCATCAAAGTCTTGATGATGAAGATGACTTTGTAGATCCTATTGGTGATTCCAACATTGGTTACCTATAATATAAATTTGAAAGTGATTATGAAGAAGTATTTAAAGAATATCATAGTCATTCACTTGTGGTGTTTATAAGGTCATAAACTCAATAAGCTGGTGAGAAATCTTTTAAATAACAAGATAAAAAGAAGGGAAATTCTAGAGTAGATGTAAGTATTCTTAAGAGAGGTAGTTCTCTACCTTCTTCTTTGTCTCCTAAAGATAAGTATATAACTTCATCTTCTCAGACTCATAAGCCAATAACTCATTCTGCTAAAGTTAGTCCTATTCTATCTACTTCCATTCCCTCTTTTGACATAATTGACCATATAAGAAAACTAAAATTTAGATGTCAAAAGCTGAGTACTTGAGATCTTATCTAGATCAGTTAAATATATTGGTCAAGTATTTTTAAAGTAAAGGATCAAATAATCCATCCAATGCATCTAAAGTTATCTTTCCTACTCCCAAACAATTTCCTTCCTAGAACAATGTTGTTATTACTTCACCCACATCTACTTCTACATTCAAAAAGATAGAGCCATTTTATGTCTCTCTTTTGATTAATGGTTACAAGTTAAAAAACTACATTATAGATTTTGGAGATTCTAATAATGTAATGCCAAATAAGGTGGTTGATGCTTTTGGTCTCATTTTGACTAAGATAATAGGTAGATGTTACTCAATGGAGAGTCAAGTTTCCCTAATTAGACATATCAAAGATGCTTAAGTAGTATTGGTAGCATTTCTAAATAAAAAACTCAAAATGACAATTCTAGTAGTAGACATTCCTTTTTCCTATGTAATTTTATTGAGTAAAAACTTCTACATGGATCTAGATAGATAATTAAATATGGATTAATCATGTGCTTACATTTAAATCAAAGGAGTGCATTAGAAGTTTGAACCTAAAAAGAATTCCAAATACATGATTTATAAATTTGATGCCCCAAGGTCAAATATTATTTTTGAATAATCTAATCATGGATTTTATTACATCAAAATGGATAAATAAATCCAAAGACTAAAGGAAAAAGAACACAATAATATATAGACATTAGAGTTTGACGGTAATTGTAGTTTTCTTATATCAGGTGTAGAGGTAGTATTGATGTCTTTTAATGGTAAAATATTTACTTGTTATTATAAACTCATGTTTAAAAACACTAATAATATAGTTTAATATGAAGCACTCTTGATAGGACTTAAACAAGCAAAGAAAAAAGAAGTAAGACTCCTTAAAGCACAAGGAGATGTTGAATTGATAATAAGACAAATTAGAGGATAGTATCAGGAGAAGAAAGATAAGTTGAAACACTAATGTGACCAAGTTCTAAGTGCCACACTTGAATTTTCTTCTTTCTCAATCAACTTAGTTCTTAGATATTAGAACTCTAGCACTGATTCACTTGATGTTACTACATCTCTACTTAGGCCAGAACAACAACCAACACTTTTCAAACAAGGTAATTATAAAGTAGAGATGGTCTATCATCCAAAGGTCTTAGATAATTTTGAACAGTGGTAAGTTTTTAATGATGATAAAAAAATAGTTGTGTTTCTTAAGTAGCAAGACAATTTTTAAGGACCATACTTTGAAAGAAGTGGTTCACATCCATATGAGACAATAATAGGTATAACTGATCCTAAACTTACTCATAGTCAAGATATAATTCAAATAAAAAGAAATAAAAGTCCTAAAGGGTTAGTCTCTTTATAATAAATATTTAACAAGCATGATAAATTTCTAAAGAAAAAGAAAGAATATGGAGATAGTTCTTCCTCAAAATTTCATTAGGTTAACCTAGGCAATGAAGAAGATCCTAATATGGTCAACATTTTCAAGTGTTGCTCTCAAGAAGAAAAGGAAGCATTCATCAATATTATTACAAGGTACATTGATGTGTTCACCTAGTCCTACAAATATCTCAAATCCTTCCAACCAGATAAGGTGAAACATTATATTCCACTCCAACCAAAGGTGAATCCCTTCAAGTAAAAGTAATGTCACCATAACCCAACTATTTTAGGTACTGTTTATATCAAGATACAAAAAATCCTTGATGAAAAGATCATTTATCCTATCCATCATTTAGAATGGTTAGAAAATAATGTTCTAGTGAGAAAGAAAAATGGATAAATATTCTTATGAGTTGATTTTCACAATCTAAATCAAGACTCTTTGAAAGACACTTATCTATTATGCATTATAGATCACACCTTGCAAGTTGTTATAGGTTCAGAGATGTTATCCATGCTAGATGGATTTTTGGGATACAATAAAATAAAAGTAGCTAAAGAGGATTAATAAAAATAGATTTTACAATTCTAGGGGAACATTTGCTTATTAGAAAATGCCTTTTAGGCTTATCAATTTTGGATTAACCTTTCAATGAGCTATGGATCTCGCTATTTCTCATTTGAAGATCAAAAGCATTGTGGTATACCTTGATGTCCTGATAGTATTTTTTAAAAAAAGAGGTGATCATCTGGTTGATATATAGGAAGTTCTCATCAAATGCAAGAGACATGGGATTTCTCTAAATCCCAAGAAATCAATATTTATTATGGCTGAAGGAAAACTCATTTCCCACATAGTCTCAAAGGAGGGGATAAAAATTGATCCAAAGTGAGTCAAAGCTATTCAGATTTTACCTATGCCTATGTCTAAAAAAGGAGTACACTCATTCTTTGGTAAGGTTAATGTCTTTAGAAGATTCATTCTTGATTTTTTTGAGTTAACTCACCACATCTCTAACATGATGTAAAAGAAGCAAGACTTCAAATGGAATGTTGAAGGTAAGTTGGCATTTGAAAGAATTAAGGAAGTAATAGCTAAAGATCTAGTGTTGTTTCCCCCTAATTCTAGTAAAGAATTCATTATTTACTATTATTCCTCTAAGAATACCATGTAAGCTATACTTTTATACAAGAATGATGAAGAAATTGAATATCTTATAGCCTTCATGAGATATCCACTGAAAAGGTCAAAAATGAACTATTCACAAATGGAGAAACATGCCTTTGTTATAGTCAAAGCATGTAAAGTTTTTAGGTAGTACATTTTATCATCACATACTAGAGTTTATGTACCTAATACTACAGTCAAGTCAATTCTAACACAGCAAGAACTTAGATTACTAAGAAGCACTATTGGAATAATGCATATTTAAGCTTACCTAGGGTTAATAGGGTAAGTTATTTATTACTGAGGATTAATTTTATTTACCTCAATTAATTTATTATATTGTTGAGAATCTCTCAACAATATATTTGTTCATAGTATGAGAAAACAAATAGTTTGTTTTCTCTATTTTGTAATCATTACAAATAGTTTGTTAACATGAAACAAACTATTTGTATTATATATACTTTACATTATATGAGAAATGAATGAGAGATTAATGAGAGAATTCAGATAATTTTGTGGATTATCACCTATTTTTTAGGTGTGAGAAATTTATTTATTCTCTGATATTATTTGCAAGTTATTTGTTGTGGGTTCTTTCTCCTGGATTGATTTATGGATCTTGTGTATCTCCTGCTCATTCCTTCATGGTATCAAAGCTTGGAGTTCCAGTTAAATATCCTCTTCCATGAAATTTTTAATCTTTTAACACATTCAAAAACATTATTTTATTGATGTGTTACAGATATTTTTTATTCTCTCAAAATCTGGTTCTTGTTTACACATTTTTTTGAAAAATTCTATACTTTATGCTCATTAAATGACCGTACAGATTTCCAAGATCAGATTTTTTTTCATAGGGGCATAGAAAATAAAGTTATTAATCCATTAAAATTTTAATTTTTGCATTTGGACCAGGCCGTACAGCTCTTTCCGTCAAAAACTTGCTAACTGGTTCTTGCTGGCAGACTGTAGTACCTGTTCATTTTTCTGATGTGGCAGATCGTATGGTTGATTTTTTTCAAATTTAAGACCTGTTCATGAAATCTGAATGTTTTATATTTCTATCCATATAAATTTTGATGAATTTGGATTAGGCTGTACAATGTTTTGGAAGCCAACAACAGGAATTTAAAATCTGTTTTTTGTCTATTGTATAGCCGTACGGATTTCTCATTTTTGAATGCCTTATTCTATATGAAATCAAAATATGAAAATTTCACGTGATAGAAGACTTCAAAATATTTCATTTTATGTTGATAAGGATGGATTTGGACCAGTTTGTACAGTCCTTTGGGTAGATCCAGTGGAGCCATTCTGCAGTTGCTGAGAGGTGTTTTTCCTTGGCTGTGTTTACAAAAAATTTCAAAAATTTTCCTGACCTCCACACCTTGCTGGAAAAGAGTTTATTATGATTAAAGCCAAAGATTATTAAGCTATTATCTCACATGTGTGAGTCATTTTTGTCTTTTTTTTTAATATTTTTTTTAATTTTTAGTGGTTTAAATGCAAGTCTCTAGCTTTGAAAGTTCAAATTTGACTTTGCTATAGCGGCTAGAGATATTTTGTTAAAAATTTGTAGGGAGGAAGTCTTGGGGTCAAATCCCCCTACATTTTTTTTTGTATAAAGCCATTTTTTAATTTTGTATAAGCCAAGGCTAATTTTTTTTTTCATCGGGAGACATTAAATTGTAACGGGAGGGGTGTTTTTTGAGGAAAAACAAATGTCTAGGTTGTTCTTGTCAACATCATCGTCTTCCTCGGGAATGGAATTCCGATTGTTTAAACCCCTAAAATATACAAATTAACATGTTTGGAATATAAAAATGCAACAACTCCTTCAATCAAAGGGCTTATGGAGAATTTTTTTTGAAACAACACTTGCAACATTCACCACTGAAAAAGACAAATATGCATATGGTTGTAAGCAGGATGAGGCTCTTGGATTGATTTGCCTCAACGTCTCAAATAATCTTTAATTTCACATTTAAAATTCTACTACGCCAAAAGAGGTATGGGAAAAAATTAAAAACCTATTTGGTAAAGTTAATGAGTTTAAAATTTTGTAATTAGATGCAGAATTGAGTACTCTCTCTCCATCATATTTCCCTTCAATAGATGAATTCTTGGCAAAATTCAAATTTATAAGGTCACAATTGAAAGCTGGTGACAAGGATAAAAGTGATTAGGAGTGAATTTTCATGATTTTTTCAAAGTTGAAAGGACCATATAGTGTTTTTTCCTCTGCTTTTTATACTATGATGGATACATTAGGTGATGAATTCAAATGGCCTTCCTTTGAAGTTTTTTGTGAAAGATTGACTAGGGATCAAACAAAATTAATCGCCTTAGATGCTCTACCTAGTCCTAGTCATGCTCTAGTTGCTAATTCTTCTAAAGGAAAACCTTCACCTAAGTCTAAACAAAAGCAAGCACCTTCAAATAACCCTCTAGAGTCCACCACCCAAACACCTCATCATTCTAAATCTACTAAGACCAAAAAGTCCTTTAAGCAAAAGAAGAAAACATTTGGTCCATGTAATTTTTGTGGTGGTCCTAATCATGATGAAAGTAGATGTTTTAGGAAGATGGAAGCATTAGAGGCAGTAGTCAGACAACACAAAATTTCCATTCCATCTCCATCTCCTTATACGCCTACAGGAAAAGGGAAAGCACTTTTAGCCAGGGTTATATCTTCATGTCATGATCAATGGATTTTTGACTTAGGTGCTTCTCACCATCTCACACATTCTAAGGATCTATTTTCTTCTCTTACATATTGTAGTACATCACATATTGTTATGGGTAACTCTTCAGATTGATTTTTTGGGATTTGGTACTGTTGATAAATAGGATGGATGTTTTAACAATGTATTGCTTGTACCCAAAATCTCTTCTAATCTTCTTTTTGTATATCAAATATGTAATTCTAGTACTAGTAAAATTGTGGAGTTTACTTCACATGATGTTGTAATAAGAGAATGTAATGATCCTAGTGAGATAGTTGCTATGGGTACAGCAAACCATACTGCAAGACTCTATACTTTTGATAAGTTTTTGTCTTTTATGTCTTTTGGTTCTTCACTTATAGCACATGGTAATAATCTCAAAAAATTGTGGCATGAGAGATTGGGACATTTGAGTTATGGATATATGCAACAAATGAGTACAAAACATCTTGTAAAAGGCCTTCCTAAGGTCTCATGTATTGATGGGGTGTGTCTTGGTTGTCTAGTTGGTAAACAACACTAGGATCCATTTCCAGTTGGTAAAGCCACACATGAAAATGCACCCTTAGGGTTGGTTCATAGTGATTTGATGACTTTTCCAAATCATTCTTTTTTAGAGGCTAAATATGCACTCACATTCATTGATGATTTCACTCGTAAAACTTGGGTATATTTTCTCAAGTTGAAAAGTGAAGTTTTTGAGTCTTTTAAGGCCTTCAAAGCCTTTGTTGAAAAACAATCATCTCTTCCTCTTAAGAAGATATGCAATGACAATGGGGGGGAATATGATAGTAATGTTTTTTATGATTTTTGTATTGAGCATGGGATACAACACCAGTTCACTATATCACACACTCCTCAACAAAATGGTGTAGCAGAGAGGAAGAATCAAACATTGAAAGAGATGGCTAAATGTATGATTCACTCTAAAAATTTGGGTCCACAATATTGGGCTGAAGCTATAAATTGTGCAAACTACATTCAAAACCATATGCCTCACAAAGCTGTGTAAAATATGACACTAGAAGAAGCTTGGTCTGGGATCAAGCCTGATATTTCAGATTTTCACATCTTTAGGAGTCAAGCATGGGAATTCATTCCTAATGACAAATGTAAAGCATTAGAGAAGAAAAGCCAACCACTCATTTTTTTTGGTTATTGTGAAGATTTAAAAGCCTACCATCTTTTTGATCTTGTCACACATGATGTGTTGTTTCGATGGGATGTTTAGGTTGATGAGCTACCCACTCCACAGGAGTGTACATCTAGTTCTTCTTCTCCCCCTCCTTCTTCTACTGAGGATAGTGAGGATTTGCTTTCTATTATTGTTGATGATGATGATGTTGCACTTATTTAGTCACCACTACCATCTTCTTCACCACATTTGCCCAAGTGGGCAAAGAGCACTCTACAAGCAGTTGGTTCTTTTGTTGGTGATCCATCTAATTCTCATCACACTCGCTCACAAACATCTGGTGTTAATCTTTTGGGACAAGCTTGTATAGATGATCTAGTGTTATTTTCTGAGGCTATTGGTATACCCGAGTGGGATGTTGCTATGTATGATGAGTATTCTTCATTGATGAAGAATGATAATTGGGATCTTGTCCCTCTTCCTAAGGGAAGAAAACTTGTGAAATGTAAATGCGTCTATAGGACCAAATATGCTGTAGATGGATTAGTAGATAAGTACAAAGCTAGATTAGTAGCTAAGGGTTTTGCACAAGTTGAAGGGGTTGATTACTCTAAGACATTTGCCCCTATAGCTAAGATGGATTCTATTCGGCTTTTACTCTCTCTTACTGCTTCACATTCTTGGTCTATTTTTTAGATGGATGTGAAGAGTGCTTTCTTGTATGGTGATCTCCATGAGGAGATCTATATGGAGTAGCCTCTAAGATTTGTGTAGGACTCATCATTGGTTTGTAGACTCCGCCGTTCTCTTTATGGCCTCAAACAAGCTCCTAGAGCTTGGTACGAGAAGATGGATAGTTTTCTTTTGAGTTCTGGTTTTATTCATTGTGAGTCAGATCATAATGTATACATCCTGAAGCAAGGTGAGGAGCTTGTCATTTTGGTTTTATATGTTGATGATCTCATCCTCACTGGTAGTTCAGATTCCTTGATACATGACATCAAGGACAAGTTGGTTGATAGGTTTGATATGACAGATCTGGGACTTCTACATTATTTTCTTGTTCTTCAAGTTTTTCAGTCTTCTGAGGGCATCTCTATTGGACAACAGAAGTATGTGATAGATCTTCTTCATCAATTTGGCATGGCTGATTGTAAGCTTGCCCCCACTCCATATCAGTCAGGTATTGTGTTGTCTGTGACTTGTATGACTCCTCTTGTTTATTCCACTTTGTATAGGCAACGTGTAGGTAGTCTTTTATACCTGACTCACACCCATCCCGACATCACATTTTCTATGAACCTTATCTCTCAGTTCTCACATGAGCCTCATGAGAGTCATTGGCAAGCAGCCAAGCATATTTTGCACTACATTCAAGGCACCACTCACTTTGGTATACATTACACACCATAGAGTTCTACACAGCTTATTGGATACACTGACTCTGATTGGGCTGGTGATGTTGACACTCGCAAGTCCACTTGTGGATTTGCTTTCACACTTGGTTCAGTTCTAGTTGCTTGGGCATGCAAAAAGTAGACTACTATTACATTGTCCTCTCTTGAGGCTGAGTATCAAGGTGTTGTCAAAGCTAGTTAGGAGATACTTTGGATTTGATAGTTGCTTGGAGAGTTTGGCTTCACACAGCAGGGTCTTACTACTCTTTGGTGTGACAACCAAAGTGTGATTGATATTTCATGCAATCCTATTGAGCATCAATAGACAAAACACATTGAGATTCACATGCACTTCATTTGACATCTTATTCAGGATGGAGTTCTTTCTTTGGAGTTTGTGCTTACAGTTGAGTAGATTGTAGACATCTTCACTAAACCTTTGGCTTTTCCTCGTTATCTTCAGTTGTGAGTGATGTTTGGGGTGAAGGAAGTTGTCCTTGGGGGCATTTCCCATGAATTCCTTCCTTCCTTTATTTTTCATATATTTTGATTGGTTTTTACATGGGTACCTTATCAGGCCTAGTAGCCGGGACCCATCTTTGTTTGTTATTCTCCCTATGTTTCGCTTAAGGGAGGGTGTTGGAATAGTGCATATTTAATTTTACCTAGGGTTAATAGGGTAAGTTATTTATTATCGAGTGTTAATTTTATTTACCTCGGTTAATTTATTTTATTGTTGAGAATCTCTCAACAATATATTTGTTCGTAGTATGAGAAAACAAATAGTTTATTTTCTTTATTTTGTAATCATTACAAATAGTTTGTTAACATGAAACAAACTATTTGTATTATATATAATTTACATTATATGAGAAATGAATGAGAGATTAATGAGAGAATTCAGAGAATTTTGTGGATTATCACCTATTTTTTAGGTGTGAAAAATTTATTTATTCTCTGATATTATTTGTAGGTTATTTGTTGTGGGTTCTTCCTCCTGGATTGATCTGTGGATCCTATGTATCTCCTGCTCATTCCTTCAAGCACTTGGGTAGCCAAGGTGCAAGATTTTGATCTTGATATCAAACCTACAAAGCCTATGAAGGGAAGACACTTATGCTAGTTAATGATAGAGAGAAAACCTAATGACATAGATATAGCAACATCTTCTCTCCAAGATGATTTTGATGGAGATTTGCCAATGGTGATTTTTATTACTCTTATAGATGAATGGTATAATAAGATTGCCTACTTCTTGACTTATAGAGAATGCCTCATTGATATGACATGTAAAGAAAAATGTACTATCAAGTTAAAGTCAATGGATTATGTCATTTAGGATAATAGCTTATACAAAATAGGAATTAATGGTGTTTTCATTTATTTTATGGATAAAGAGAAATAAGATAGACTATTAAAATAGTTTCACAAGGCATGTGGAGATCACTTCTCAGCCAAAGTCACAACACACAAAATCTTATGAGTAATGTATTTTTAGCCTACTCTATTTCAAGATGCCTCAAATTGGGTTGCTAAGTGTCAGGTATGTCAACATTTCGTAGGATGACTCAAGTTGCTAGCCTTGCCTCTAAAACTAGTTGTTATTGATGAACCTTTTCATCAATAGGGCATGGATTCCATTGGTATGTTGAATCCTTTTTCAAGTGTTGGAAATTGTTATGTTTTTATTGCTACTAATTATTTTAACAAATGGGTAGAATACATTCTTATAAAACATGCCACTTCTAAGGTTATATGTGACTTTATCAAAGAGAATATTATAGTAATGTTTGGTATACCACATAAGATTGTAAAAGACAATGTAACCAAATTTTATTTTATAGAATTAACTAAGTTTTCTTACTCATAAGGAATTGAATTGGTTCATACTTCAAATCACTATCTTCAAGGAAATGGCCAAGCTAAATCAAGTAATAATAAATTGATGACCATCATTCATAAGCTAGTGGATAATAATCAATGAACCTAGCACAAGAAGTTATTTGATGCAATGTGGGATGATAGGATCACCCCAAAGAAAGCCATAGGTATGTCTCCTTTTTAGTTGCTATGTGGAATAAATGTTGAGATACTAATAACCATAGAGTTGAATACTTTGCAATTGTCCAAGGCCAATGAAGATGTTACTTATCAAGATTCGTTGGATAAAAGAATCATGTTTCTCATCAAACTACAAGAAGTTCATGTTCAAGTTTCTGATCACTTGGCTAATCATCAAATGAAAGTAAAGAATATATTTAATCAGAAGGCTTGAGATAGGAAGTTTAAATTTGGTGATTTGGTGTTCCTATAGGATAAATAGAATGAATAAAAAGGGAAGCATGGAAAATTTGACTCCTTGTGGAAAGGGCCCTTTACTATAGAAAACATTTGTAGAAAAGATGGCTTCATCCTAGCTTATCAGGATGAGATTTTACTATCACTACCATTCAATGGGTAACACTTGAATATCTACAAGAATTGAGAAATAGGGTAACACGTGTATGTATATAAATAAAGTTTTCAAATTTTATTTTGGTTCTATTTTGTTTTTGTGTTATTTTCTTGTTTTGTAGTTTTTGTGATTGAGTTTTTGCAAATACTTTATACCTAATGGATAAAAATAAAAACTAGAGATACTGGGATCTCACCCTTTTTTCCTTCTTCACAATAGAAACAAAGATGTTCGCATTCAGAGTGAGCTAGTGTTCCCAAAATTTCAAACTTAAAATTTTTTGGATACTCCTATTTAATTTTTTTTCATTTTGTCTTATGTGAGTCAGTTATCTTTACTAAGCTAGTATTATTAACAAATATTTAGTTTTTGGTAGTTGTTGTGTCTAATTACTTTCTTTCTCTAATTGCTTCAAATTACTCTAGAAGGTTGAAAACATTTACCTAAAAGCCAATACTAAAAAGACCCATTTACTCATCTCCCCAAAAAGAACAAAGAAGCTAGAGTATTTTAGATCATCTCCAATTCAAATTGATTTCTCCATACTACTTTACTTATTTAAAACTAAGTAGAGTTGTCTTGTAAACCTGAATTACACTACCTAGTTTGAATTAGAGTTATAAATACTCTTTAATTAAATCCTAAAGCTAAGTAAAGAAGTCTCAAAAACCTACCAAGCATTACCCAAGGTAAAAAAAGGTTTTTAGGGTTATTTTACTTGTATAAACCACCAATTTAAAGTAGTAAGGGTTACCGAACCCAAACTACTCATCAACCTAGACTAAGTCAAGTTTGCAAGGGTATTTTAATTTAAATTCTAAAATCAAGAAAAGTAACCAGAAAATCCTAACATAAAGCCAAAAGCTTACATGGATATTTCCCATGTGTCTCCAATTTTTCATAAATACACTATAATATATAAATATTATGAAAATCCACCTCATTTCTCAATTGGCATCTTAGTTGTTCAATCTAGTTATCATATTTGTAAACCCTGACTTGCATGATTTAATCCTTTGGAGAACTTTTGAGCAAATCTACTTTGACCCATTTGTGCTTGAGGTAGGTAGATATTTTCCATGTGGTTTTCATAGCTTCATTTTATCATTTTCTTTGTTTTTCTATCTACTATTGTATTTCTATTGTCATGGTTGTTTTTAATACAATTTCTTATTTCATTCAATTTTACCTTTTGGTTTTTTAGCATGCTTATATGTTTTAAATATTATGTATGTGTTCATAATATTTTGGCATTCAAGAATCTAAATAAAATTATTTAAAAATCAAACCTCTTATAGAAAACCCTAGAAACTAAATGTAACATCTCCCATCTAAGTTTCCCAGTGTTCATTGCTTACTCAAGTTCTCAAACATTAGTTACTTACTTTAAGAAACCCGACCCCAAAATGGCTTACCAATTTAGGTTTCTAGTTAATCATTACTCACCTAGGTTTTTTAGTGCCTATTACTTACTCAGGTTTCCATCCTTAAGTTACTACCCTTGCAAACCCTAACCCTCAAAAAATTAGCTTAACCAGACTTATGATTGCTCACTACTTACTCAGGTTTTCTCAATACAATTACTCTCCTTATTAAACCCAAAGCCTTGAGCCTAGACAAACCCATTAATACTACTCAAGAACTACATATATTCCTTTCTCATAGTTACTTGGGTTCCCTAAAGCTTGCTAGGAAATATTGTAAGAATAACAAGTTAACTTTTCTCAATCTTTCTAAACTACTTGTAGAAGTTACTAAGTGTTTAAAAAGTAGTTATCAAGTTCTTTAGAATAAGTGAGAGGCAATGTCTATATCAGAAGGATCATGAAGATTAGAAGAGGAAATAGCTAAATTAAAAGATTAAACAATACAAATTAAAGAAATTTTAGAGTTGGCACTTGAGGATATTCTAGAACAAAGTAGGAAATAAAAAGTAAAAGGTAAGAGAGTTAAGTCACAAGATCCCAAGATGAAGTATGAATATAAGGGATACCTAATTGAATCATCCATCACTTCTAAGCTAATGGAGATAAGTGATATATACATGGGGATGTGTTTGTGACTGAATTTATAGAGAGATTAAAACTCATAGCCAAGACCCCACTCATGCATGCAATGATAAACAATGGGATTCTACAAGCTGTAGCTTTCCTGAGCTCAACTCAACTTCTTGAATTTGTCCTAGCATGTGCCAAATATTATGACTCCATAACTAGGACTATGACATGTGATGCTGGTAATGTAGTCATAATATTAGATGTTTAGTATCTTAACTATTGTCTAAATATCCCCACATCACCAAAAGTAATTGATGTAATAATTGAGAAAGATAATAAACAATGGGAAACTAAGACATCATAATGTATTAAGATAATGAATACATATTACTTGAATAAAGTGAAACAAGTATCAAGATTTTCAAAGCAAATAGTAAGATCAAACTTTGTTCAAGTGGATGATATTACTCAGTTACTATGTAGGATCAATGGTGAAAAGAATGATAAGTGTTTTTCAACATGGATGTATGCGTATATCAAAACCATTGATGTCACCAAAAGATAAACAAATATTGAGTGGGAAAGGAGATAAGTGACAACATGGATCAATAATTGAAGAATGTATTAGAGACTTTTGATTTCAAGATGACCTCATATCTTATGTATGTAGTAGCATAAAATGGATATTTTTCAATTCTAAGAACAAAAGTCACACTAGCATCTATGCCAATATATGATTATTATCCTCAGCTAGTCCTTTTAGAGTACTACAGACATTATATTATAGTAAATGATGGTGTAGTAGGATTTTGAGCTCTATATGAATTCAAAAATGCAAATTATAACACAAAATGAAAACTACTCAATAGGAAGGATTTATAAAGAAAATAAAAAAGATAATAATCTTACCAAATAACCTTTCCTCACATCACCTCCTTCCAATATATGTAAGTAGATGATTTACACTCAGATTGACAAATTGATAGATTGATGTTGGATGTTTGATAATGGATGCTTGATGATTTGATTATAGATATGAAATAGGATTTATATAATTATTTTGGCATGGTTTCCCTATCATTATTCTTCATGGTTTGAGGGTGGAGGGAGAGGTTGGCTAAATAGAGGAAGAGAGGGAGGATCAAGTGCTTAAATTCAAACTTGGCCCTTTGAGATCTATGATTGAGAAATTTCCATGGAAGTTTTAATTCCATGTAAATATGTAGAATAGGAAAATTTTAGAAGAAAGGGGATAAATTACTAGAAATCTCCCCATAGGGTTTAGGGATTAAGGGAAGGCTAGTGTAGGGTGGTGGGTGGTTAGTTTGAATAATTTAAAATTGGCTAGTGTGATTAGGGAGTAGGTTAGTAGGTAATGGGGTTGATTAAGGGATAAATGAGGATTAGATTTCCTATGGATGTAGGAATACCTATGGGGTAGGCTAGTATGTGGTTAGGTTGGATTATGAGAATTAAAAATTACCCTATAATAGATAAAAAAAAGATTAGTTTAGGATAGTGGGAGATTAGGGACAATTAATAAAGAGATGGGATGAATAAGGTTATTGAATGCCAATTAATGGATCGGGATATTAGATTAATTGAATAGGAATGGGATAAATTAGTGGGATAAAATAGGATAAATAAAATTATTTTAAACTAATATGAATATTAGTTGACTATAATGAAGTGACTGATTTTAAGTGCATAAATTTTTCCCCTTTTTGAAAGGGCATTGTGAGTAGAGTAAAGTGGAAGGAGTAATGGTATTTTAAAGAAAAACCATGTCAAAGATGAATGCAAGTAGATGATGGATATGATGTCCCCTCAAGAGGACATGTGGGGAAGAATGAGTTAGATGGCCTCTCGAAAGAAGAAACAAGGGGTGGGATACAATGGAGAGATGAGGGGATGGGATGCTAGATGTGGGATAGAAGATGAAGAAGATGAGTGGTTTGACTCAAGAAATGAGCTAAAATTTGATGATGCCCCATGAAAAGACACATGCATAGGGAGAAAATATGATGGGTGTCATAGTTGTAAACACATCCCAAGGAGGAATCAACTATAATAGGATGATTAAAAGGCCACAATATTTAGATGTTGTTGTCTCCAAATCTTGCACCCTAGAAGAGGGTTGTTCAGGTCTTCTCTAGATTTGGGTAATGTTGGGACATTTCTAGGATTTTGGGTGTGCCTATAAGTGGAAATAAACCTCTAGTTTGAAAGTGGTATCTCGTTGTATTAGCTTTTTGTGTAATAAAACTACTAAACTAGTTTATATGAGTGAAAAGAGCTAGAGGTTTGCATAAATGAAAAGCCTAGTCTAAAATGGTGATACACCAAGAATTAATATCCACATGTATGCCCTATACTTATGCATAATACATTAGAATATAGTCTATAACTCATGCTCTAGAATATTCCAACATAAGTATTTCAATGTAGAGACAAAATGAATGAGATCACATAAGGTAAATAATTGGAAAAGACAACTTGTATAGTCTAAAAAAGGGTTACATGTGCAAAATATCATATAGCTAAAATGCACTCTACATGACCTATTAGATCAAATATTTGCTCAAAATCATGAAGGATAGATAATATAAGTATAAAACATCAATTTTTGTCACTCTATGTCTTTTACATTCCTAGGCAAATATCTAGAACTTAAAAAGAAAATAGAGTTACTTCTTTGCTCAAAGGCAAGAAAATGGCAAAACATTCTAGCATGCCTTCACCATACTATCTATGGATGATTAAAAAGAGCCTAAGGGTCCTATTTATATCAAAAAAAGGAGAGAAGAGAGAGCTCTTTGGCACCATAATAGAAGTCTCCAATATGATTTGTAGTTTTTGTCTTAGTGAAACTGATTCTAGTTATTCTCTCATTCAGTTGGAGTTTGTCCTTATCTTTGATTCACCCTCTTGAAATGACCAAGATCATTTTAAAACTAATGGTGCGATGAAACTCCATAATAAATGTCTCAAATAACTATTTTGAACCTTAGATTATTCTTGAAATCTCTCGTGTTTTACACTATAGACCCATTCAGGCCTTCTGAATGGCTTTACTTATAAACCTATAAGTCAAACATGTTGGGAAACTTGATTTGAACTATCTCTACCCTTTCAAGTTTTTTGATTACTTTTACATATAAAATTCATAAGCAAAGCTCTTTGCGAAACCTGATTTGTATTGTAGAGTCATTCAAGTTTTTTAAGTGACTTTGCTTCTTACTTGTTCCTTTGGGTTCTTCGATTACTTATACTTATTAAAGTTATAAGTAAAACTTGTTGGGAAACCCTATTTTCACTACAGAGTCATTCAAGTTTCTAAGTGACTTTATGTCTTATTTGAAGAATTTAGCCATAAATTTGACATCTTGTGGCACATCACCAAGTTGCACCCCAGTGACTAGTTGGCCACCCTGAATTTGACATCCTATAACATGTCATCTTTGCACCCAAATGGCTAGTGGGCTGTATTAAACATGACATCTTGTGGTAAATCATGGGGATCCATTGGGTTAGGTTTATTATTTTAGGCAATTTTATCAAAGTAATTCCTTTGGATAATTTGTCTAAAGGAATTCTTTTAGGGATTTTGCCTGAAAGGCAAAGGCTAGTTCCTTTAGGAACTTTTCCTAAAGGATAGTTGGGAAAGTGTCCTTGGAAAAAGTTTCAAAGGACACTTGGGGAAGGCACAAGGTCCCTTCAAAAAAAAATTTAAGGGCATTTCTAAAGAAAATGGTCCTATTGATGCTTAGAATTGCACTACTTCCAACACCAATAATGGGAATTTTCAGAAATGTGGGACTTTTGACCTGAAACGACCTCTAAAATTTAAAGAAGCTAGCTCTTCTTTATCTCAGAAGTATTATAGGAAAAAGGATAGAAATAAAAAAAAACATGAATGTAACAAAAGAAAATCTAACTATGGTGATGCAATTGAATTTAATTTGATCCTTAATACTAAGCATAATGAAACTATATTTAGGATTCAATTGCATTAAAGAGGAAACAATGCATGATCAATGTAAAAGATGAAAATAATAGAATCAAAGGCTCACAACTTAGACTATTTTTGTTGTAACATAGAAAATATCAACAATGGCATAGAACTCAGTCTTCTTATTAATTTTCCAATCACATAAAAGGCACAGAGACATGCACAGTTATACAAACTTTCTAACTCAAGAAAATAGAACAAAGGCAAATGATATTCCTAGCCACAGTAAGAAAGTCTAACACTTCTTGATAACAATCTCTCACAAAAAATTCTCTCTATCTTTTGATGATCTTTGTACCCATATTTATAGCATCAGACTAGCTCTATATTGCGTAAATGTTCCCAACCTAATGGTCTAACTGAACTCTAACTAAAATGGAATTGTTTAACAAAAGATATTCTTTAGATCTGAAACGTTTAGTCTCCCTACAAGTTCATTAGCTGAATTAGACACACATGACACTTTTCATTGTGAAATAGACTAGGAATCTTAGTGTGCTCCACTTACTCTACTTGAGAACCATCTTATTATTCAAGAGGCACTAGAAAATGACACTTGGTAGTTTCGGCAACACTTACAGGAGACACACAACACTTTTTACATAACTTATACTTTTTACTATGTCTTTGTATCAGGAGTGATCTATCTTTGGCATTTGTCATAGTCCACTACTCCAAAACTTTATCAATTTAGAGAAAATGGGACCCACAACACCTCTTACCCAAGCAGCTTCAAAAGGGGAATGGAGATAGGTGTTGATTTATACGTATCTTTAACAAGGGACGCATGGTAGCCTCCACTTATCTATAGAAGTTTTTAGATAATTTTTGAGAATCTTACAGAAGTTGACACATGGCAATCTCCACTAAGCTTTAGCTACACTGTAGAAACATTCGGGCCTCATTTTAGATTTACACAAACAATGACACTTGGCAGCTTTCGCTAACTTTAGAAACAAAACCTAGGGCCCACCACAGTCTTTACCTAATAATGAAACAAAATGAAAAAAGTACATATGTTGACACTTGGCATTTTACATTGAGCTTTAGCTAGGGACATGTGATGGCTTTCACTACTTTAGCTAGGGACACATGGCAACTTCCAATACTTTTAGAAAAACATATTGAAACCTTCCACAGTTGCCACTTGGTGCCCTTCACGTGCATTGATAAAAGCTTATCGAAAGAAGATTTTGGAAACTCATAAGAAAATTGAAATGTGGATGTTGACACTTGTCACGCTCTACTGGGTTATAATGGGACACGTGGCATGTTTTATGCAACTTATAGAAATTATAAAATGTGTCTCAACTAATGACACTTGGCAACTTCTGCTCAACTTTGATACTTAGACAAATTTTTAGGCAAAAATGAAACTCACACCTGCACTCTGTGTCAAAAACTTCACTTCCTCAAAACCAAAACGTGTAAGGACAAAACTTAGAGTGCACAACTGAAACTCAAAAATAAAATGTAGAGTATTTTACTCTATAGAACTGTGCATGTCTATGTGCCTTTTATGTGACTAGAAAATGAATAAAAAGACTGAGTTTTCTGCCATTGTTGATATTTTCTATGTTACTAAAAAAATAGTCTAATTTTTGAACCTTTGATTCTATTGTTTTCATCTTTTACATTGATCATGCATTGTTTGCTCTTTAATGTAATTGAATCCTAAATATAGTTTCACTATGCTTAGTATTAAGGATATAATTAAATTCAGGCACATCACCATAGTTAGATTTTCTTTCATTGTATTCATGTTTCTATTTAATTTCTATCTTTTTTCCTACAATACTTTTGAGATAAAGAGGAGCCAACTTCTTTAAAATCTAGAGGTTTTTTCAGGTCACAAGTCCCACATTCTTAAAACTTCCCATTGTTGGTGTTGGAAGTAGCGCAATTTTAAGAATCAATAGTTATTTTAGCATGCCCAGTGGGACCACACCATCTTGAAGTTTCTTTCAAGATCATATAAACTAGAGAGATATAAGGAGTTAGAGCTATGGACCAATAACAAGATCTCAATCTGCTATGAATCCAGGTATTCTTTTACCACCATTGATAAATAATCCAAGAAAAAGGGTCAATCAATTTATAGCAATACCAAGAGTAAACATGAGATCACCAATACCCCCAAAGAATTATGCAAGTTGGAATACTGGTAGTCCTCTGATTCTCCCAGTACTACCAGCCACTTGGGATCTTACTCCAGTAAATGCCCTAAAAGCTCTACCCAAATTCAGTGGGCAAGATTTTAAAACATTGGAAGAACATCTACAGGACGTGTCTGATGTCTATGTAATACATGTGGTCACATAGAAGAATGTGGCTTTAAGATTGTTAACAACTTATTTTAAAGGGAAGGCTCTAGAATGGTACCAATCTTTAACCCCAAATACAATATTTGCATGGGATTAGCTTGGAAATATTTTCTTTGAAATATTTGAAGAAAAGGGTGATAAATTTTCTTTGTTATAACAATTTACTACTATCAAAAGGGCACCACAAGAAGCAATGACTAATTTAAATTCAAGATTTAAAAATACTTGGGAAAGGATTCTTGTTACAACAAGACCATTACTAGGTATGGCTATAGTATTTTATCTTAAAGCTTTAAATTTAGATATATCAGTAATGATTCAGTCACTTAGAGGTCAGACTCTGCCAAAAGCCTATGACTATGCAGTCAGAGCTAAAAATAATTTAATAGATGCTGGAAAGTTTCCCCCAAGGCCCCCATGCCCATGTTTCCAGAGATTACCTTACCTCTGCCTCAAGAATCCCCTAATCCCATAGCCCCACCTATGTCTATCTATACATATCCTCAACAACCTATTAAAGAACTTGTTCCCACCCAGTCATTTGAGATGGATGATATCAAGAACATCTTAAGGACACTTTATAATGAGTTAATTAACATAAAAAGACAACATAATCCTTATCATAAACCCCAATATCAAGGCTACCAAGGAAATAGATTTCCACCATAGCCAAACTAGTATCAGGGTTCTCAAAGGCAAACTAACCCTCAGCCAGCAAACCAATTAGTTGTAGTCCCTACACCCTCACAAACTATTCCCCTTAATCCAAATAGAGATATTGTTCAAGGGAAAAATAATTATGTAGATGGTGCTAATGGCTGGTGTTTCCCTTGTAATAATGCTGATATACCTAGAGATTGTCGCATGGGTAATATACAATAAAAGGTAGCAAAGCAAAGAAGAATGGATGGACAATTTACAAGTACTTTTGACATTCAATCCTACCAATCCCTTGGTATGAAAAATTTAGTCCTAATGGCTCAGATGCAAGGGATTTCCTTACAACAACAAGAAGAAATAGCCCCTAAATATGCTTTGTTTTCATGGGTTGAAGATGAAGAGTTAGTATTCTTGAATGAAACTTCTACTTCCAAGAAACTAGTAGTACAATCAGATTAATACACTAGATCAAAGAGAAGGATGATGGAACAGCCTGAAGTCACAAATAATGAAGTTATGGGGAATCCTCCATTTCAAGGTTATCAAAACACAACTTCTAGACAAGAAATGCCTCAACTAGTGCAAAACCAAGTAATTTCTAGACAAGTTCAAGAAAAAGTAAGGTACCCTTATTTTTCAAGAACCTAAACACTAGGACCAGTGAATGTGGTGGATCAGCTGAAGAGAACCCCAACACATGTGTCAATGTGGGACATATTAGCTATTCCTAAGAAAAAGACACTATTACAAGAAGCTCGACAAGGCCAAGAGGTGCCTAAACATATTGGCACCAAAGAAGGACCTATTGATAAAGAAAAGCTCAAAGATACAGTTCCTATGTAGACAACAACCCTTTTGAAAAATGTAGTAGAGGTAATTAAATCCAAACTAGAGCCCTTCTATTTGACTTTGATAGTTGGAAAGAAACTGTTGCATAATGCAATGATAGACTCAGGAGCTAGTACTATAGTAATGCCTAAGCAAATAGTAGATGCTTTAAAAATAAAGAATGATCCACTTACTAGAGGAGTTATGCAGTTGGATGGGAAATCGATGCAAACAATAGGGAGAATTAAACAACTCCCATTGCAATTATATACTTTCCCTAATATAATTGTCAATAAAGATGTGGTAGTCATAGATATACCCCCTGTATTTGGCCTATGTTTATCTACGGAATTCACAGTCAAGATAGGAGGATATATGTCACTTGATTGGTCTCACCTCATCTTAAAAACCAAATATGGTTCAAAGATGAAAATACTATTTGAGCCACTAAATAAGGATCACATCACCAATGAACTAACCTCAAAATTAGAGGTAGCTCATGCTATGTTGAATAAGGAAGAAAGGGTCTTTGTTGAAGAGCTAGGTGACTGGACTGAACATGACCAAGAAGAGGAAAATAATCATTTGTTGGATATGATGAAAAGTGACCCATATGGAAATTATGACTCTACTGGTCTAGGCACTTATGTCATATTTGATGAAGATCATGAAATCCCAAATGTTTTAAGGGAAGAAATGCCAATTACTCAAGAATTTGAAAAAGATTCAAAAATTTGGACCTTAAATTTTGATGGGGATAGAAGTATAAATGGTGGTTGAGTAAGAATTTGTCCTGTTGCTCCAAATGGTGAGAAAATTTTAAGAGCTATCTGTTTCCAATTTGCCTATACTAATAATGATGTTGAGTATGAATCCTTAGTACATGGGCTCATGTTAGCCAAGAAAAAGGGAATAAAGAATCTGATAATAAAAGGAGATTTAGAACTAATGGTGAAATGAATTAGAGAAAAGGAAATAGCCAAAAATTTAAGGATGAGATCCTATAGACACAAAATTTGGGACTTAATAGAAGATTTTAAAGCTTTCACTATTGAAGTAGTTCATAGAAACCAAAATTTTGAAGCTGATAGGATGGCACAGATTGGCTCACAATTTGATCCAGGAATTAGTCTATTAGTCAACAATGAGTCAGTCAAAGTTATAGTAAGGCCAACTATCCCAGACAATGATGAAAATTGTCAAGTCTTTGAAAATGATTCTCAAGTACACTCATTCTTGCAACAATCAGGTGAATTTGCTGATTAATTGCAACCCAAAATTGAAGAGGCATATGGAGACCAAGTTATTCAATTAAAGACCAATAAGCTTCCCAAAGGCTTGATCACTTTAGAAAAACTATTTGATCCAGAAGATGTAAGCCTAGAAAAGAAGAGGTTTCAACTAAACAAATCAGATTATTCTGACATAGAAGTGAGTGAAGGGAGAAAATAAAAAATTTGAAATTCTACAACTCAAGAGGAAAAGGAAAGACTAATTGACTTGTGTAAAAGATATGATAGAGTATAGCCTAGACCTATCAAGACCTTCATGGATATAACATAAACATCATTCAACACACAATAGAACTGACTAAAGGATCTAAGCTAGTTAGACAGAAGCAGAGGCTAGTGAATCCAAGAATTAAGCCTTTAATGGTGGATGAGTTGCAGAAACTCTTAGATTTTAAAATAATTTTTCCAATCAAACACTCAACTTGGGTATCAAATCTAGTACCAGTCAAGAAAAAGAATGGTGACATAAGGCTCTGTGTTGATTTCAGAGATCTAAATAAAGCATCTCTGAAAGATCACTATCCCCTGCCCTCTATGGAACAAATTTCAAAGACTGTGGCTAGATTAGAGAGATTTTCCTTGCTAGATGGTTTTCTTGATATAATTAGATTTGGTTAGCTGATGAAGACCAACACAAGACTGCATTTACTACCAAATGAGGAACATTTGCATATGCCAAGATGCCATTTGGGCTATCAAATGTTGGATCCACTTTTCAAAGAGATATAGATGTATCATTTGGGGAACTCATAAATAAAATCATCTTGATTTATCTTGATGATCTCATTATTTTTTCCAAGAATGTTGTTGATCATTTTGATCATCTAGAATCTATTTTTAACAAGTGTCAAGAATTTGGAATATCCCTAAATCCCAAGAAGTGTATCTTTGTAGTACCTCAAGGCAAATGATTGGGACATATAGTATCCAAAGAAGGAGTCTCTATAGATCCATAGAGATTTGTATCCATAATGAACTTGCCCCTACGAATAAATAATAAAGAAATTTAAATAGCCACAATACTTAGTAACCTAGACTTTTCTAAGCCTTTTATAATGTATGTTTATGGAAGAGAGTTCAGTGTTGTTATTGTCATAACATAGAAAGATGATCAAGAGGAAGAACACCTAATAGCCTTTTTCTCAAGGACTCTTAGGGAGTATGAAATTAGATACAACATTGTGGAGAAATAAGCATATGCTATGATATAATCCCTTAAAAACTTTAGGTATATGGTGATAGGAAGTAAGATTTTGATACTTGTGGCTCATTGTAGTGTTAGATAATACATTATGGAGGGTGAAATTACTAAAAAAAGAGCAAACTAGATAACAAAGATACTTGAGTATGATGTTGAGGTCAGACCCACTAAGCTAGTCAGAGGTAGGGGGTTGTGCCAATACATGACTCAAGATATGGAAAAGATGATGCCTAAAGAAATAGAAAAGGAAAGTGTATTGAGGATACAAGAAGTTGATCAGAACTCTTGGGTCCCAAATAAAATCCATTTTATGAAACATGGGATTTTCCCAAAAGAGCTCTCTTAGGACAAGAGGAGATACTATAGGTAATAAGGGGTCCATTTTTTTTTAATTGACCAAGTTCTTTTCAGAAGAAATACTTATGGCATCCAATTAAGATTCATAGAGAAAGATGAGGCTAAGAAAATACTACATGAAATGCACCATGGAGTCTCAGGTAGACATTTTTCTACAAAGACCATAGCTATAAAGATAACTCAGGTAGGTTATTTTTGGCCCACATTATTTATAGACTATTATCAATTGGTAAAAAAGTGCTAATCTTGTCAATATTATGTGGGGATGAGAAGGAATGCAGTAATACCTCTTAGTCCTATAATTATTGATGAACCCTTTGCTCAATGGGGTCTTGATTTTATTGGAATGATCATTCTAGTGTTGAGTATGGGACACAAAAGGATTCTAACTACCATAGATTATTTCACCAGATGGAGTGAGGCAGTGCCACTCAAAGAAGCAACAAAAAATGTGATCCTAGACTTTTTAGTGAGTATCACTACTCACTTTGGGCCTCCTCGTACCATAATTTTAGATAATGTTAAAGCATTTTTAGGGTCTAAAGTATCTGACTTTACACTAAAGCATGGAATATATCTAAAAACTTCCTCAAATTAAGAGGATAGGGGTTGATCATCACAAAGAGTGGCATAAAGTGCTTAATGTACCACTATGGGCTGATAGAATCATGCCTAAGAAGGTGAAAAAAATGTCCCCATATGAATTGGTTTATGGTAAACCTACTGTAATGCCCCTAAGCTTGGATATTCCTGCTCTCCAGCTATTAAAATAGATTGAAATTGAGGAAAATGGCCCCATGCAGGTCAGACTTGCTAAACTTTTAGAAGTTCAAGAAAAGAGAGATACAACACATGATTCATTAATAAAGCATCAAAAAATAATTAAATACTACTTTGATAAAAGGACTTCAAATCCCCATTTTGAAGTAGGCTTAATTGTTTTGAAATGGGATGTAAGAGCTGCCAAGTTGGGTCAACACACTAAATTTGAAGCATTATGGACTGGCCCCTATAAGATTCATGCATGTAAGCAATTTTTTTTTTGAGATAGAAATGATGGAGGGATAACTTGAAGAGATTTATTTGAATGGAATATACTTGAAAAATTTTAGTTAAGCTATGTTTCTAATGTATTATAGTTAGATAGTTTCCCTTTTCTTGTTGCTTTGTTTTCCCATTTTTCTTTCCCACTCTTTCTTTAAATAAGTGTTATTTGAACATGTGGCCACGACTCAGAGCCTTTTTCAAAAATTTAAAAACTCTCAACACATTAAATCTCTCTCAAATCTCTAAAATTCCCCAAGGTACCTTACGCAGCCATTTCATGACGTGTCTGACTCGCTGTCCCATGAATATTTCATAAGATTTAGTAATGGTTATCTAGTTTTAATGCCATTTTTTAGACTTGATGGGTCATTAAATACCCCATAATAGGAGTTAAAACTTAATAGTGTCTCAAACATTCTTGCGTATACTTAAAAATCCTTGTTATCTACAAATTTCAATTCATAACAAAGCTTACTTAGTGAAAGTGCTTCCCTATTACAAATATCCATACTTGTTACCATAGTTCACTATTTACAAGTATAGATATAGATATGGAGGGAGCATAGTCTTTGCAACAAGGGTCTAGAATTTATGAATCCATTGATAAGCTTCTCACAAGCAAATCATATACTTCAGCCCTTACACAACCCTTAAAGACCTATCCATGGACTAGAGTCCCTGAAGTTGCTTATGAAAATGACTTTGCAAAGGTGAAAGATTTTGCAGACAGAATCATGGACCCAATCCTTCAAAAACCCAACAAATCTCTAAGAGAAGGGGCACATCAAAGATGTATTTAGAGGGCCAAGGTTGGATAATATGAAACATTTACAATGAGGATATGAACTTCCCAAATGGCACAATTCATTTTCCAAGGTGTACATCCATGCCCTAATTTGGTTGAAATATGCTTCAAATTGTTTCATGTGCCCTCAAATACCATATAATAGGGTCCATTCATGGTGAAAATTACACCAAAGGTTATCAAGGACATGTTGGCCCTATATCATGACAAGACAGCCACATTTCCCACCATTGCCAAAATGTAGAAAACATGGGCAAACACCAATAATCAATTGAGGTTTATAAAATCAAAATTGCAATTAAGGGATGATGATACTACTATACCATTACTACAAACAACAAGAGTACAATTTACATAGGCCAATCAAGAGGCACTATCTATGATGGCATTCATTTTTAGAATGAAAGAGGATATAACTATCTATGAAGAACAAATGGCCATTCTCTTCAGATTGAAAACTATTAACAATTATTAGGAGTATCAACTAGATTTTTTTGAGAAGATTACATATTTAATGGTTGATTAGCTCACCCATTTCAAATCTAAAGGGGTTTTCAGGTATTCCTCTTATCTGTTTCACCTCATGTTGTACCAAAATTTTGGCATCTTTTCCTAGCACATGCATTTAAATATGTATGACCCAAGCTTCGGTCTACATAAGACCATTCCTATGTCTGCATGGACATAAATCTTGTCTAAAACTAGTGACCCATACAAATTTTAGGAACTTTTTGTTTCCCCTACCTTTTGTCATCTAAGCCTAAATCTAGTTGAAAATAGATTGACTCCAAGTGTCTTAGGCCTTATGACAAATTACACTATTCCTTGTGATTACTTTTTTGGATCCCATCATACTATTATTAGAGTCCATGGTTTTAGTGGAGAACCAGTGTTGCTACCTAGGATTTTAACCCTTAGGTTAGCATTCTTAGAGGTCACTCAACAAGTGTCTATGGTGGATAATGAATATGGCACTGGGAAGAAAAAGAAGAAAATGTATGATGTTCCATGGGTAACAAACAACATGGCCCTAGAGGTCAGAGATGCTGAGCACGTGTTGCTAAGAAAGTTGGATTTCCTAAGCTTCTTTCTAATTGAATATAAATGGGGATATGACCCAAGTAGTTTCATAACCACATGGGTCAAGAATAATAAGGTCACTACTAGAATTTTGCATGAGATCCATCCCTTTTGGGAAAATAAAAGAAACACTCAAGAAGATATTCCTGATTTATATGTAGAATTGATAGATTTGCCCTTAGAAGAGGCTAGGCCATGGGAGACCTTTTATGATAAGAAAAAGGATTTTGACCCTAAAATCAGAATGACTTTTGGTTTAAGAAGGGCATTAAAGAATAAAGACTAGAAACTTGAGAAAATAGAAGCCTATTAGAAGTATAGGCAGGAGATTTTTGAGACAACTCACTCATTTTGAAATGTAGATTCAAATGAGAGATGGGAGGAAACCTGGGATGAATGTCATCTATCTCTGATCTCTAGCCCTGATACAGTGTAGGCTCCAAGACAAACCTCACCTATAGTCGCTATAACTTTATGGCCCCAATCTCTCAATGTCATTGAAAAATAAAAGAGTGTGGTATCCTCACCACCCAAAGGTTCTCCATCAGTTTCAGACTTTGGGGTTCCCAGTTTTGTACAAACACCACCAACAATAGTGGTAAATGTTGAAGAAAAGGATGCATATCCAGAAGAAGAAATGCCAAGGAAACATAAGAGGCTGAAGCTTCAACCTGATTCAGAGGAGGGGGTAGAACCCTCACAACACTAACCATTGAATACATCAGTTTTTCCTCAAGTACATGTTATTTCTCCTTCTTCTTCTCAGTCTCTCTCTTCTTCTATAAGGGTGACAATTCCATCTGGCTAACTAATGTCCCCTGCCAACTCTACTATGCCCATTTCTCATTTTGCCCCACCTATTCATACTCAGGCCACATCATTGCCTCATTTTTCCCTCTCTATCCCAAAGAGAGTACCTCCTCAAATTTCTCCTAGCCAACATTTGGCTATTCCCTATGGCTTGCCACAGGGTTATCCTTTTACAAGTGGGCACGTTACCTCTCCTTCTACCTTCCAAACTCAAGTAGATACTACTAAGAAGGCTAGAGAAGCTTGGATGGAGAAAAAGAAGATGAAAGATAATAAAGCTCTAGCTACACCACATATGAGGTCACAATTTGACTTAATTTAGTAGTAACTAATGGTGACCCATTTGTCACCTAATGTAGTCAAGCTGAATGAGCAAATGTAACCTAAAGATTATACAATGAATGCAGTGGCTATATATATGTCACTTTTTAGACCAAAAAATAGGGTTGAGTTGCTAAATGAATCCACTTCTATAGTAGCTAATGATTATTTGAAAGTATCAAAGAATCTATAGAAGATGGAGGCTGATTTAACTCAAGAGAAAGCAAACTATAGCAGTCTGACTATAGAAATCAAAACCAAGAATAACAAAATAGAGAGTCTTAATAAATAGTTGTAAGATACTATTTCTTTTCAGACTAACCAGGCTATTCAAGCCCAAAATGATTCTTTGAAAGAGAATCTAACATAGGAGAACGCTGTAGTAATAACCTTAAGGTGGGAAAAGGCAACATTATAGGAAAAATGTGAGGAAAGCCTGTAATAGGTAGCTCAACTTTAATAGAAGCTATTGAATGAGTAGAATAATACTGCTGCCATACAGGCCCAACTTTAAGATGAGTGACAAATAACAAAACAATTGACACTTGAGTTGACTAATAGGCCAAAGAATGTAGGGGTTTTGAATTTGTTTAAGGAGCTTTATGTATTAATATGGAAAATAATCTCTAAGGAGATTAATCAGCTCAGACCCTCTCTAAGCTTTCTGCTAAATGCATAGAAATTATGTGAAATGGTGGAGACTTCAGTTGAAGCCACTCTGTCTATTGTCTCTTTGAGAGTGTTTGATTCTCAAATGCTTCTACAAAAACTATATGACACAACTGATGGAATGTTATTAACAGCATGGATTAGTGACATAATGATTGTTACAAAAAGGGTGAAAGAAGTTCTTAGTTATAATTCATCAGTAATTAATTACAAATAGCTTCTAGATGTGGTGAGAGAGGGAATCAAAGATATGAAGTAACATATTGAAGATCTAGTGTAATTGGGTCTTCCCTCCCCTTTTCCTGATAGCAACACTATGTTGATGGTTGATGAGATTAAACCTTTGTTGTTAGCTAGACAAAATGATCAGTTAGTTTTCTAGGGTTTAACTAATGATTCAACAGTGCTTGAAGTGGAAGCTTTATTGATTCCCATGTCCTAGCTTGAATTTCAATTGAAGGCTATAGTTCATATTTTGAAAAAAAATTCACACAAGGATATCATCAACCTTGATTTAGTCTTCCATGAATTGTAAAATAAGTAGGGATTATCTGATGCTGAGTGGTCTATTTATTAGACAGCCTTAATGAAGTTGTGATTTTTGTCACATTTTCTATACATTCTTTGGATTCTTTTTGAGCAGGCTCAAAAGTCCTCAGGGTCGCCAGGTCCTTTAGAACTTTTTTTGAAGGGCATTTCAAAAGATAAAGTGCCCTTCAAAAAAGTTTGAAGGGCATTTCAAAAGATAAAGTTTCCTTTGGAAAAACCTAAAGGTACACTTGAGAATAAAAGTTCTGTTTGGAATGTTTTGAAGGGTCACTTGGAAGAAAAATGCCCTTTAAAAGAGTTTGAAGGGACACTTGGGAAGAAAAGTGCCCCTTCAAAACTTTTTTTGAAGGGTCACTTAGACAACAAAGTGCCCTTTGGAAAAGTCTAAAGGGACACTTGGGCTAAAAAGTGTCCTTCAAAACTTCTTAGAAGGGTCACTTGGAAGAAAAGTGCCCTTCAAAAAAATTTAAAGGGACACTTGGGCTAAAAAGTGCACTTTTAAACTTTTTCAAAGGGTCATTTGGAAGAAAAGTGCCCTTTAGAAAATTTTGAAGGGACACTTGGGAAGAAAAGTATCCTTCAAAACTTTTTCAAAGGGTCACTTGGACAACAAAGTGCCCTTTGGAAAATTTTGAAGGGACAATTGGGTTTAAAAGTACCCTTCAAAACTTTTTTGAAGGGTCACTTGGAATAAAAGTGCCCTTCAATAAAGTTTGAAGGGACACTTGGGTGAAAAAATGCCCTTCGAAACTTTTTTGAAGGGTCACTTGGAAGAAAAGTGTCATTCAAAAAATTCCAAAGGGACATTTGGGAGGAAAGCAAAGCAAGAAAGGCCCTTTGAAAACCTTTTGAAGGGCACTTCAGAGAAAAACAATTCCCAATAGGCTACGGAAAACAAGGCAAAGGGAAATAAGAAAGAATAAGGGAGAAGAGCCTAAACTAAGAGAGGTTGATGGGAAAAAACAAGGAATAAGGTAAGAGATCAAACACATAAAATGAACAAGGGAGAAATGAAAAGAGCCAAAGGGTAAACACAAACTGGTCATGCAAAAAATGGTCAACATTTTGGCAATTTCTAGAGGAGACATGCTTGCTATGTCATAAGACCAGTCGTGTAAATCCTTCCATTGGTCATGGATTCATGCAAGGCAAACAAGAGTTGAAATAACAAGACATGGCTGAACACATGACCTAGAGAGACACACGCATAGCCAAAATAAATAAATAAAATGCCAAAAAGGGAAACACTATTCTCCAAATCACTTAGGGAGAATAAACACCACAAAGAAAACACACCAAAATAAGGTATACATAATATATGGCCAGCAAGGGTCAAAATTAAGGCTTCAAATAGATTCCATTCACTAGAATAGGTAGCTCTTCTCCATCCATTTTGGATAGCTGAAAGAAGTTTATTTCCTTGCACTTGATGATGATATAATGACCACTCCAAAAGTACCAAATTTTGTATGTTTGCCTATTTTTTTATCTATCTTCATCCCATTTTAAGACCAAGTCACCTTCTTTAAACACTCTTTCCCTTTCCTTTTTATCAAAGGATTTATTCATGAGAACTTGATGGTGTTCCTAAGCTTTGTGTGCATCATCTCTTGCCTCTTGTAGTTGCATTAATTCTATTAGTCTAACCTCTATGAGAGTGTTTTCAAGTAGTTCCAACTATTGTGAAATTTCTAAGGTAGGGAGTTTATATGATATGGATAACCTAACTTCTCTCCCATAGACAAGTACAAAGGGAGAATAACCAATCGACTTCTTGGGCGTGATTCTATCTACCCATACGGCTATCTTTAGCTTGTTATGCCATGCTCTTTGATTAGTTTCCAATATCCTCTTAATGATATTGATGAGTTTATTATTGATAAACTTAGCTAATCTATTACCTTGAGGGTAGTAGTTGGATGAGGTACTCAAATTAACTCCAATCTTTGATACCCAATCAAAAATTTTAGCACTTATGAAAGTAAGTGCATTATCTGAGATGATGACATGAGGAGCTCCAAACCTTGTTATAATACTATCATAGAACTCCAAGATGGCATTTTCATTTTATTCCTTAAAATGAATAACCTCTACCCATCTTGTGAAGTAGTCTATAGTAGTCAATATCCATTTGTGTTGAGCACTTGATGGAGGGTTGACCATGCAAAAGAAGTCAATGCCCCATTGCATGAAAGGTTGGTCCACTTGGATAGGATTCAATGGAAGGGCATCAAGATTTTATTTTTATAACAAAGAAATCACATTCAGGAAAAACCTTAGACTAATGATAATAGTCTTTAAAAAGACTATGCCAATAGTAACTAGATCTCATTATTTTTACAACTATTGTTCTAGGAGAGAAGTGACCACCATCTGCACCATTATGGAACTTTTCTAGTAGCATATCAAATTTGTCATTGTTAATGAATCTTAGAAACACATTTTTCACATCCTTATTTAAGATAATGCCATCCACATGAAAATAAGGAATAGCCTATAGCCTAAAATACATTCTTTGAGATTTATTCAAGCCATTGGGACACTCACCATTTTGAAGAAAACCAATTATGTCTTTTGTCCAACTTTAATTTTGCATTTGATCAGTTGGTTGGTCCTAAAATTGATTCACCAAGGCTTACTATTTTGGCTCTTGAAATTTAGATATTAAGTTCTCACATAAACCTCTTCCTCTTACTAGGCTAGTTACTTTGATGTCAATGTCATATTCCATCACCTTCATGATCCATCTAGCTCTCTTCTCATTGAGATCCCTGCTTAAGAGAAACTCCTTGGTGCTAGGATTGGAGACCACAACATGGATCTTGTTGTTGGAAACCATATGCCTAAATTTTTTTGAGCCTATAATGATGGTTAAATCTTACTTCTCAACAAAATAATATCTCACTTTATAGTCTTCTTAGCCTTGGCTGAAGAAATTAATTGGTTGCTCAACATCTTCATCATTCTTTTACATAAGCATAGATGAGATTGTGTCAAGGTTAGTAAAAGTATAAATAACTAAATCTTTATCAAAATTTATATTTAAGAGAGTGGGAGATGCTATAATTGATTTCTTGATTTCATGAAAGCTACCTTTACCTTCTTTTGTCAAAGTAAAAACTTGGTTCATTTTAGCATGACTGTGATAGGCTTTACCACAATTAAAAAGTTTGGGATAAACCTCCTTACAAAGTTTATTTTTCCAAAGAAACTTTGTATCCATTTCTTGTGTTGAGGCAAAGACAAGCCTAGAATATCTTCAATCCTTTTGAGGTCAATAGATAATCCTTATCTTGAAATAACATGACCCAAAATCTTTCCTTCATGAACAATGAAGAAGCACTTCTTTGGATTGAGGGATATGCCATAATATATACACTTCTCAAACACTTACCTTAGATGTCCCATATGGTTGACAACATCCTTTGAAAAAATGGTTATATCATCAAGGTAATCAAGAAAAAAGTTATTGATCAAACACTTGAAATCCATGTCCATTACCCTTTGAAATGTAGTTCCAACATTGGACAAACCAAATGGCATATTATTATAGGCAAAGGTACCCAAATTTGTGGTGAAGGCTATCTTGAATTTATCCCCTTCATCTACCAATATTTGATCATAACCTAAACAACCATCAAGAAGTGAGAAACATTGAGAACTTGAAATAACCTATAGAATTTGTTCTATGGAAGGGAGTGGGTAATGATCCTTGAGAGACACTTTGTTTAGATCATGAAAACTAACACAAAGTCTGATTTATCCATTATTATCTATAAATAGAACAAGGTTGGTTACCCAAGTTGAGTCCTTGATAGGAAAGATAATCCTAGACTCAATCAATTTGGTTAGCTCTTTCTTCATGAGTTATTTTACCTTGGGGTTGATAGGCCTTTGCTTTTGTCTTACCAATTTACTCCATGATCCAACTCAATAGTGTGATGAGCTAGACTTGGGTTAAATCCCTTCAATTCCTTATATTCCCAAGAAAATATTTCATGAAACTCTTTACATAATGTAATAAAATCTTGCTTTTTCAGCTGAGAACAAACCTTGCCAATCTTTAAAAGTTTATCCTTGAAAATCAAAACTCTGTCATAGTTCTATTTTTTTGTTGACATGCTCATTATTTGGTTTTTATTTTTATCATCCTCATTTAAGACACTCTCCAAGGTAATTATATACATGGGTATTTTATTTATCTTTATTTGTATAATTTGCTCTTCATAATGATCATGCAACTTCTTTTGATTTATTAAAGAGAAGCCTGCCTCATTTTGCAAGAAGTGTGTAATGTATTCATCACTTTCAAACACTTGCCATGAAACTTCATTATTTATAATGGAAGGTATCACAATGATCTTGATATGGTATTTATATTTCTCTTGTTTAACATCAATAACTAAGTCAAAACATGCTCCTATTTCAGCCAATCTATCAGTGTGCTTGTTCAAGTCTCTTGGTAAGGGCTAGATGTTGAAGGCATCAAAATATTAAAGTAGATACCATACCCTATGCTTGTAGGACTTTGTAAAGGGGTTCTTGGCTGTAGCTTGAATTCTCACTTGATGAATGACCAATACACTATCTCCATAAACTTTCAAAATCTTGATTCCTCTCTTTTTTGACCATTGGAGACCATGAACTAACCCTTCATATTATACCATGTTGTAAGTGTAGTTGTAGTAAAACCTATAAGAAGTGTAGTAATGATTATTTTATGGGTAAACAAACATGGCACCAGCTCTTGTGCCTACTTTACTCATTGAACCATCAAATAAAATTTCCCACATGCCATGAAACTCATGATCTTCATTGGTGACTAGAAGAATTGGGATGTTCTCCTCATGAATGTAGTAAACTTCCAAATCAATTTCCTTAGTCAAAGTGTAAGGATTAAGGTCATGTGTTTCAATGTTGTGATTGTAAAAATATAGGTTATAAATACGTTCAAGAGGAGAAGATGTTTCATTATTCAGGACTATTTCCTCCTCTTTACTGATTAGATAGTTTTGATTTGTCATTATCTCCAAGTATGGCTCAATGTGGAACCTTGATAAGGGATGAGTCCTTATAGTTACCTTGTTTTCATACCTTGTATTGAAATATATAAAGGACCAATTAGTAGAAATGTATCCTCTTATCTTGGTCATAAAGTCCCTAGACAAGCATACAGAAAAGTGTGCTGGAAGGTCCACCACCATAATATACTGCATGATATGGATGCTTGGGTAGCCATGTAAAAAAACTTTCAAACCTTTGACCAATCCTACCATCTTGGTTAGAGTTAAATCCAGATATAATATGTCTTTACTATGTGTCTCATAGTTCAAACTTATCTTATCAACCACTACTTTAGGCATGACACTAGTGCTTGCTCCACCATCCACAATACAATTATGAGCCAACTTGTCTCCCATAATTAGTGTGGGGTAGAAGGGTGGAGGATTTTTAGCTTTAGCGGAAGGCTCCAAAAGATGATTTGGAGAATTTTTGAGATCCACACTATGATGCCTTAAAGATTGAGGAGCCACCTACATGCTTGCTAATTACTCTTGCAATAGCTCCTTTTGACCAGGAATATGTAGAACTTCCTAAAGGAATATGCTTATCTTAGTGCTCTTTAATGAGTCCACAATATTTAGAGATGGAGTATTCACTTTATCCTACATTTTTTATGGTAATAAGGGAGTTATTTCCTATTGTGTTCCAATCTTGGTAGCTACATTTACATTCTCATTTTGTTGAGGAATATGGCTTGTAGAAGGTACAACACTTTGATTAGTGCTTTGTGGCCTTAGAGAGGCATCACTTGGAACTATTCATGGCTCTTTTCCCTCTCCCAATAGTCTCTTTTTAACCCTTTAATTGGTTGAAATTGGCATACCTTGAGTCAACATGAAATCATCTTTTACTTGAAAATTCTTCATTCCCACAATTGGGCTACTACCTTCTCTAGGACTATCCCTTTGGCTGGGACATGCTTCTTCTACTATCATGTAAGGAGTATCTTCTTCATATGTAGTCAAAGTGTAGCTAGTTCCTCCATCATCATGTTTAAACTAACCTTGAGGCTTCCCCCATTGGTCTACATGATTTTCTTCTTGCACTAGATTTGCATGAACTAGAACAATAGCCTTTATAAGAGGAGTAAAATTTAGATTATATGCATTGGGATGCGTACTATAACCTTGTTGATTTTATCCTCTCCCTTGATAATTGTATTGATATGGAACTCTATATATATTTTTAGGATAGTATTGTGAATTAGGAGGAGCACTTACCTGATATTGAGCTTGCTTGAGATGAGCTCTTAATGATCTAATTTCTTCATCCTTGTCCACAATGTTATCCACCTTCTTGGGAAAGTCTCTTGGCTTCACATTGGCTTTGGTAACCTATGACATGCTTGGAGATTCAACAAAATTATGGGACAACAAAGGCATGAAAACTCTTAGAGGGAGTCTTTCAACCTAAATCAAGCTATTCTCAGCCTCAATTGATAGCTCATATGTACTTAGAACAGTGAATCCTCCCATTAATTGAAACATAAAAGCAACATCAATACCAATCCTTTTGAGGTATGTTGAGAACACAAAGTTAGGAGGAGGTCTCATGATTGGTGGTAGCCTATACCATGTTATTTGAAATATCTCATTGAAATCTCTTATGAATTCATTTAAACCTCTTCTTATTATATTCAATTGGTGTATTAGGGAAGCAAGATCACTCTTATTTTCAAATCTTATCACCAATAGGTCTCTGAAACCATCCCTATTTGTAATGTAGCCCCCCTCTAATGTTTTATACTAGTCAAGTGATTTGCCTTTTAAAGACATAGCAAGTAGCCTAATGGCTATGTTGGCCCTAGTAACATTATGGAAATTATAGAAATTAGAGATGTCTCTAATATGTTAAGATGTGGTAATAGGACCCTCTCCATTGAAACTAGGAAGATTTTTGGTAGTATTTGGAAGGATAAGGTCATATGAAAGAAGATCTACTGGGTTTGGGGTATTAAAATTAGGGTAGGGTTAATGTATATCTATATCTCCCCTTTCCCCCATTTCTCTTCTTCACCTATAATCCTCTATTTCTTCTTCTTCTTCTTCTTCAACTTCTTCCTCTCTTTAAACTTCTTCACCCTCTTCTGCTTCTTCCCCAAAACCTCCTTGCTAAATATTTAATAGGGATAGGAGTGGTTCATGGTGTTATTCTTTAGGAAAAGCTTCAACTGAAGGGGTTTGGTCAGAAAATCTTAAGGACTTTATGAGGACCATGTAGTATAATTTATAAAACTTGGCCTAGAACTAGGGATTCACACCCTTTTGGAGTCACCAAATGCTAGGTTAGGGGTATTTCTACTATTTCAGGCCTATCAAGACCAGCATTCACCTTGACTTAGTAATAATTTAGGTCCCATAGGGCATTATAGATTTGTTGTCTCCAAATCTTGCACCCTAGAAGAGGGTTATTTAGGCCTCCTCTAGATTTGGGCAATGTTGGGACATTTCTAAGCTTATGGGTGTGCTTATAAGTGGAAATGAACCTCTAGGTTGAAAAATATAGCTCCCAATATTGGATTTTTGTGTAATAAAACTAATAAAATAGTTTGTATGAGTGAAGAGTGAGAAGTTTGCATAAATGAAAATCCTAGTCTAAAATGGTGATACACCAAGAATTAGTATCCACATGTATGCCCTATACTTATGCCTAATACAACATAATATAGTCTATAACTTGAGCTCTAGAATATTACAACATAAGTATTTTAATGTAGAGATAAAATGAATGATATTAGATAAGGTAAATAACTAAAAAAGAAAACTTATATAGTCCAAAAAAGGCTTACACATGTGCAAAATCTCATACAACTAGAATCTACTCTACATGACGTGTTGGATCAAATATTTGATCAAAATAATGAAGGATAGAGAATATAAGGATAAAAAATCACTTTTTATCACTTTGTGTCTCTTGCATGCCTAGGAAAATGTCTATAACTTAGAAAGAAAATAGACTTATGCTTCTTTGCTCAAAGGCAAGAAAATGGCAAAGCATTCTAACAAGGCTTTGTCATACTATCTATGGAAAATAAAAAAAGATCCCAAGGTTCCTATTTATATAAAAAGAGGGAGAGAAGAGAGAGAGATATTGGGTGCCAAAATAAAAGCCTCCAAAATGGTTTGCAATTTCCATCCTAGTGAAACTGATTATAGCTATTCTTTCATTCAGTTGGAGTTTGCCCTTCTCTTTGATTTGCCCTCTTGAAATGAATAGGATCAATAAAAAATGAATGGTGAGATGATCCTCCATAATAAATGGCTTTTATCATTATTTTGAACCTTATATTCTTCCTAAAAGCTCTCATGTTTTGCACTGTAGATCCATTTGGGCCTTCTGAATGGCTTTAGTTATAAACCTATAAGTCAAGCATGTTGGGAAACTTGATTTGCATTATATTTTCCCTTTTGCATTTATTTATTTATTTTACTTATAAAATTTGTAATAAAATATCTTTGGGAAACTCAATTTACACTACAGAGTCATTCAGGTTTTCTAAGTGACTTTACTTCTTACTTGCTCCTTCGAGTTCTTTGATTGCTTATACTTATGAAAGTCATAAGCAAAGCTTGTTGGGAAACTTGATTTACACTACATAGTCATTCAATTTTTCCATGTGAATTTACTTCTTATTTGAATACTTTAGGCATGAATTTGACATCTTGTAATACATCACCAAGTTGTACCCCAATAGCTAGTTGGTCACCCTAAATTTGATGTCCTATGGCACATCATATTTTCACCCCAATGGCTAGTGGGATGTATTAAAATTGACATCCTAAATCATGTCATGGGGATCCATTAGGTTAAGTTTATTGTTTTAGGTAAGTTTCCTAAAGTAATTCCTTCAAACAAATTATTTGAAGGAATTCTTTAGGTGATTTTTCCCAAAAGGCAATGGCTAGTTCTTTCAAGAAAATTTCTCGAAGGAAACTTGTGAAAGTGTCCTTCAAAAAAGTTTTGAAGGAAACTTCAGGAAGACAAAAGGTCCCTTTATAAAATTCCAAAGGGCATTTCTAAAGGAAATGGCCCTTTAGAACTTTTTCAAAGGGCATTTCCAAAGACAAAGTGGCCTTTAGAAAAGTTCAAAGGGACACTTGGGAAGAAAAGTGCCCTTCAAAAAGATTCAAAGTGTCACTTGGAAGAAAAGTTCCCTTTGGAAAAGTCCAATGGGACACTTGGGAAGAAAAGTGCCCTTCAAATTTTTTTCAAAGGGTTACTTAGACAACAAAGTGCCCTTCAAAAAAGTTTGAAGGGACACTTGGGCTAAAAAGTGCACTTCAAAACTTTTTTGAAGGGTCACTTGGAAGAGAAACGATGTTCAAAAAAGTCTAAAGGGACAAAAGTGCCCTTTGGAAAAGTTTAAATGGAAACTTTGGAAGAAAAGTGCCCTTTATAACTTTTTTGAAGGGCCACTTGGACAATAAAGTGCCCTTTGAAAAAATATAATCAGAAATTTGGGTTAAAAAGTGCCCTTTAGAATTTTTTTGAAGAGTCACTTCGAAGAAAAGTTCCCTTTGGAAAATTCCAAAGGGACACTTGGGATAAAAAGTGCCCTTCAAAACTTTTCCAAAGGGTCACTTGGAAGAAAAGTACCCTTTAAAAGAGTCTGAAGGGATAGTTAGGAAGAAATCAAGGCAAGAAAATCCCTTCAAAAACCTTCTAAAGGGAACTTCAAGGAAAAACAAAGCCTTACAGGCTAAAGCAAACAAATAAAAGGGAAAGAACAAATAACAAGGGAGAAGAGCCCAAACTAGGAGATGCTAAAGGGAAAGGACAAGTAAAAAGATAAGAGACCAAACACAAAAAATGAGCAAGGGAGAAACAAAAAGAGACAAAGGGAAAACACAAATTAGTCATGCAAAAAATGGTTAAAAAATGTATCCCAAGTAAGGATGTATTCAAAGGAGATCTATATGTAAGGATAAGATTGATGATAGGATTAATGTCAGAGGTATGGTTATAGTTGAAAGCTAAATTGATCAAGATGATGTAGATGATGATACAGAATAATCAATATGATTGAGTGACCAAAATATTGGGGGATGAGGATGTATGATATAGATAGTGGTTGAGCTATCCTTTATCATGGAAATGTGGTTAAGTGATGCCTACATAGTTTGAAAATACCTTAGGTTGATGTAGTTCTTGCTAGGAGATAATGATTATGATGATGATTAGTGATTAGTGATTAGAGGATAATGTTAGTGATTGAAGGATGTGTCTTAGATGAGGGGATGAGGATAAAATATTGGATGTTAGTTAGATAGGTTGTGATGGGGAGAAGGATGATGAGGTATGATGGGATCAAACACTCATAACTTCATAAATCTCATTATAGTCTAAGTAATACAAAAAATATAATACTTGAGATGTCCCATGATATAAATATGACCAAAAGGACATGATGATAAAGTACATTGAGTGAATAACAAAATTTACATCCTTGAGGGAACTTTGTGGTGTCCTCTAGCATCCTAATTCATTTCCCTATAGACAAAAATAAACACAAAAAACATGAGATAAACAAGATATGTACCTAACATATAAACAAGAAAAATAGAACAAACAAATAACACACACACAAGTATTTACATGTTGTGCTATAATGTCTTACATAATAATAGGATGAGTGAATAGGTGATGGGTTGGATTATCATGATGTGAATGTGGACCTAGGATGGACTTGGATTTGGATAGGGTGATCATGATTAGGATTAGCATTTGGAAGTTTCCCCTAGTTTAGGATGGAAGTATGGGATAATGTCATTGAATACTGACCTAGTCTTGAATTTAGATCAAAAAGTAGCCAAGGAAGGTAATTATTTAAGTGATGACCAAGGATTACCAACAAATAAGGCCATAAAAAAATCTAAACTAACACAAATATTAGGAGATGATGGGATCAAATTCCTCTCACCTTAGCAAATAGTAATTGGATGGGTGTTAGGTATGAAGAGGCAATGATAGGAAAGTGATGGGATCAAGTAACTTCAATACTAGAAAAGGGTAATTATATGGGTGTTAGGTATGAAAAGGCATTGATAGATGACTAATGGGTTCTATATTAAAATCTTGACAAGGTGATGTGTGCCAATAATACTTAGCCAAAAGGATGATGAAATGATGGGAGACCACTTAGATTAGTTTCCAAGACTAAATGTGGTATCCAAATATGGGGGTTAATATGAGATGGATAGAGATGGATGTGACTAGGGGATTATGAATACTATAAGATATAATGGACTCTTTTGGATTTATATAATTTTATTTAATTAGGGTTTTTGTAGAATATTTCAAATTTTAGCAATTTTTAGGATATGTATATACACTATAAAAATAGGGTTACTAGCAAAGGGAATACCAAATTGAGAAAAAAAGACAAGGATGAAGGGATAGATGGATGGGATGAAAAATGATGATGATGATGATGATGATGATGATGATGATGATGATGATGGGGACCAAGAAGAGATGGACTAGGGATATCTAATGACAACATCATGAAGGAACCAAATGGTTATGTACCTGAGTGTTCATTGGAGGATATGCCAAGATGGTGTAGGGATAGTTATCAAGGCACCTTCCATTCCTTATGAAGGTTAAGATGAGAAGGAATGAGAGATATAAGAGGATGAATGATATGATGGTAGATAATGAGTTGGAATAATTAACCAACGGATAATATGATGGGTGATATAGACCAAGTGGACAAGGGGTGTGACAAGTAGGATGCATGGATGGGGGTGTGAAATGGATGGATTTGACCCCAAGTGTTGAAAGATAATGCAGACAATAGATTATTTTACCATGATGCCAAAAATTGGTTTTCATCATGGTACTTTCCCAATATACCATAAAATGGGTTTTCACCATTGAAGGAATGAATTTTTAATTTTTTTTTTTTTAATTTTTAATTTTGACTTTATTGGGCATCTCAATTTATTATATGACTAATGAGATGCAAGGTGAAAACACTAGATGGATTATTTAGCCAACACCTACTCTAGGGATGTGTAATTCTAAGATCATGTGATGGTGACCTTTATTGATTCTTGATTTAACATCCTCTAAATGTTTTAACTAGGTATTTTCATCACCCTTACAAGGGATAATACTACCTAGGGATGTGATATATGATATAGATGGGAGGATGTTGTGATTATGATGATCAGATATAGGATGGTAAGGAGGGATGTGATCATGAATGATATGATGGGATGAGTAATGGAGAGGGGGATCAATAGTCTCATACATCATTGGATATGGTAGAGGGGATTCTTTAGATTGGTACCAGGAGACTATGGGATCCAAGACCTTTTGATTTGTTGATTCTTTGATCTAAATATTAAGAAGATGGTATACCTTATAATTTTTTACATTATTTCTCCCTAGTTCTAATTTTTGGGTTTCATCAATGGGGATTGGTTTTTGACTTAATATATAATGATTACCCTGACTTTGATATGCCCCTAGTGTTAGATTTTGGGCTTCACTAGGGGTAGACATTTTATGATTAGGCCAATGATTTGACTTTTCTTGATTGTGAATTATGGGATCAAAGATGATTTGATTATGATTTATGATTTTTTTAATATGGTCTTAGAATTTTTTATTTGTGACACATGATGTTAAATACAAAAAGGAATCCAATGATGCATGTTTTTATTAATTTCATTTATGGAGTGAGATAGAGGCATAATGGATGAAAGGTGAAAAATTAATGTGGTGGGATGGACTAAGGGGATAATGGGTAGCATATTACTCATAAAGGTCACTAAGATCCATAGCCTCAATGTTGGAGAAAGTGTCATCAAGAATCTTAAAATGATATTTAAGATGTATATCCAAGGTAGGATTATATCCACTCTAAAAATTAGATAAAACATTCTAGAACATTGTTATGACATCATCATCCTAAGTGGGATATTTAAAAGAGTAGGTGTTATCACTAGTTTCTTTAATATCGAGAAGGGATGATGATTTTTATAAGGAATCTGATTAAGATGCCAGTATAGAACATGATCCAGATGTAAATAAAACTTGTGTTGATTCTAGTGCTAACTTTTATGTATATGACATAATGCTTTGATTAAAGGAGTGATTTTCCATGATTTTCCTCTTAATGAGGGGTATTTTATGTGATTGGTGAGAGGGAGATGATTCATGAATAATAAAATGAAGAAAAAATAGGTCTGTAAAAGGGATTATAGGATATAAAAGGACTAGGTTTATGGGGAGTAGACTTGTTTTGAATGGATGGGTGACCAAACAGTAGGGGATCATAGAGGATGGATATGATGTCTTGACCTTGGATTAGAAGGGGAAGGCTTTAATCATGATAGGGAATGTGATCTTGGAATTCCTCTTATTATTCACTGAGGTCTTTAAATTGATTTGATTCATCCTCGATTACTAGGTCACCACTACTGATGAGGTCTGGGTCATAGTCTCAAAAGTTTTGACATCATTTAAATGAGTACCCCCAAGTTTAATGATATAAATAGTATCAATTTTATTTATACCAAGAGGGCTTAGGCTTAGTTTAATCATGATGTTGTATGGGTGGATAGACCATCATATTAGTGGTGACTAATTATTGGACAAGGGATGCCAAGGATATAGGAATGGGAGTATAAGGGCCCAATTCACTCTTAGATGTAAAATTATTAGACTTTAGATTAGATGGAATTTTATGTGACTTGGTGGATGGTTGGGTGGCCAATATTAGATTCCCTTTGATAGTAAGAAAAGGGTAAGATTATTGGTTATGACTAATGGATGGGGGATTGAAAGGAGACTTATACAAAGGGGTTTATGTTAGATAAGGGGGTCAACACCTTTAATAAGTGGTACACCCATTTTAATTAACTTCAAGATGATCTCATCCTTATTGGTAGATATGCATTAGTCTATGAGATAGGGGTCTAGTTGCATGGTGGTGAGTGATAAAGGTGATGGATGATGATTAATAGATGGAAGGTTTTACTATGGATGGGTATGAATTAGAGCCAAAGGGTTTTGAATATGGATAATATATGGTTGAGTGGGATGGGATAATGGTTGATGTTGGACATGTTTGGGAGGTGACTTTAGGCTCATGGGGTTAAAATCATTGGGAAAATGAGCACCCATCTTCCAGAGCCATAAAAGGAACTCATCTTTATTCTCTATGATGTATTAATTGATTAGGGTGACCATATGAGGAAGGATGAGACTGATTTGGTAGGACTACTAAATGGTGATTTGGGGAAAATGGGATCAAGGTCTAAGGGTAGGAAAGCACCTAACTCTAGTGCCTAAAAAAGAACTTCATCCTTATTAGACAAGATGTATTGGTCCATGAGAATCAAGTCCAAATCCAAGGGAATGGGTGATAAAAGATGGATGATTAAAGATTAGAGATGGTTTATTGAACAAAGTAGGTCCAAAGGAATGAGATAGTATGATAGATGATGATGACTATAAGGTATACTAAATATGGATAGGATAATATAAATTAGTGGTCAGATTTTTGACTAATAATTCAATAGGTTCTAATGACCTATTAATGATTCTTCTTTATCAATATAATAAAAAATATTGGGGGTTTTATGGGTGCCTAGATTCATACTAGTAATAGGATGATTGGATGGGTTACTAGTTATGAGTAGGCAAGGTAATAGAGACTAGATTGATTGATGATTGGTGGGTTGCTAGATTGAAACTAAAAACATGATGAGATGCTAGTAAAATATTGACTAGGGTATGAGGTCTGACCAAGTGATGAATGATGCTAGATTAATATTATATGATGATTTGGATGATAGGATTAGTACAAAGCCTTGTACTAATTTGCTCAAGATAGGATGGTAGGTGATTATGTGATGGAGGTTATTAGGATAATATAATGATGATGGATGATGCAAATGAGATGGGGATGATTTAGACTCATGTGTGACCAACAATCTTATTAGGATAAGATGAGGTGATGACTAGATAGTTGATGAAGGCAAGGTCAAGAAAAGTGATTAGGTATGGATTTAAAATAAGATCTAATTAAGATGTGATTAGGTGATGACTAATGACATATGGGTCTAGTGATAATACATGATTAAAAGGATGTACAAGAAAGTTAATTATGTAAAATGAGGTAAAATAAGGATATACAAGGTGATGGGATAATGAGACAAAATGGTATGGAGATGATTAGGAATATGGATGAGGTAGAATTAGGATAAAATGTGTATGGTGAGACAAGATGGGATTATGATAGGTGATGGTTTATAATCAAATATCTAAGGGGTTGATGTCACTAAAATGATATGGGAATGATCAAGAACATGATGTGATTGATGGATAAGGCAAGGTCAAAGTGAGGTGTGATTAATTATGGGTGAGGTGGTCTTATGAAAAGGTATGACTCAGATGATGAGTGGATGTGACTAATATGGGAGTCTAATAGAATGTACAAGAAAATATATTATCTACAAAAGGATGAGGCTAAGCTATACAAGATATGATTAACATTGGGTGGATATGACTAGGAATGAAATCAAGATGGTGATGATGATAAAAAGGATGGTCATATTAAGATGGAGGTGATAGGGTGTATGATAAAGGATAAGTTGATGTGGTTAGGTAGGATGGGATGAAGACATGATGGGGAATGGGAGATAAATGTGTAAGATAAAAATGTGACTAGGATAGGATGTAACTAAAAAGATGTACATGGGAATAAAATTATGTATAAAGGGGTGAGACTAAGATTTATAATATGATGATTGATGAAGGGATGACTAATGATAGATGGATATGGGTAGAATAAGATGCAATAAATACACTATAGTGGATGGGATATAGAGAATAGGTACAATATGGTGATTAGGATATGTGAGTGATGAGGTGGTGGATATGGCTAGATTAAGAAGTGATGGAGGCAAGATGGTGATTGGGGGATTTTTTTAATACACAAAGATAATATAACAAGGATGTATGCTATGATATAAGATAGATAATATGAGGAATGATATAAGGATATAATATGACAAGGATGTATAAGATAAGTTGTGGTTGATGATAAGTGGTTAATGATTGGCCTATGATGGGATGAACACAATATGAGAGTTGACATAGGATAAATATAATATGTACAATGATAAGATTAAAAGGATGATGACTAGGATATATAAAAAGGATGATGGATAGAATGATATGAAAAGGATATACAAGATTTGTATTTTCAAAGGACCTAGATATGTATGTAGGTTTGGGTGAACATTGACTCATCTCACAAAAAACATAGGTTTAACACAACACACATCTAAGAAAGCAATAAAAAACCTATGATTAGTAAATGAATGGGTGTGAAATTGATACCCACACCTTCCAAAATCTACAAATGTAAAGTTGTAGGCTGGTGACCCATTAGGGAATCAACCAAACCCTCTTGAACCTACTTGCACTTGATGGCTACTTTAGTGCTGATATTGATGCCTATAGTGGAATACCTATTATGGCTAGAAGGTCCTATAATAGGCTAAAAGGGATCTCTAAAAGTGTCCCTAATATACATGAAGGTATGTTGGGGACCAAGTCCATATAGGGTGTTGTCTAATGCCTAGTTTAGAGAGTTAACTCTTCCCCTTCATGGATGACTTGTATGGGGTCAACTGCTTAGACAAACGATAGTTGTCCCTAATTGTTATACTTCACTATAATATATATTTTGGTTAGTGCATGGTGATGAAATCCATGACACTAAAAACTATAAACTAAACTCATTCATGGGCATCAATTCCACATCATGTGTTATCTGAAAGGGAGGGCTTGACAAATAGGCAAACACATGATATGATTAATTAACCAACTAATTACATATGTGTGAGGGGCATGATACAATGATTATTTACAAGTTAACACATACATAAATATGTACAAGGAATTATTTTTCATAATAAATATATATAATGTAATAAGATGATTAAAATTTTTATATATAAGATTTAAATCAATTTCTTAAGTGCCACAAGGAGTCTTTAATAGGTGGTCTACAAGCACACAATTAGTATTTTGACTTGTCACTAGTGAAAGGGTAACCTGGAAAACTAATGATTAGTAGTTTTGATAAGTTTGTCTTTGATGATCATATTAACTATAGGTTAGGAACTTCACAACATAATAATTAATCAAAATGATATGTAATCCATTTAATAAATATTACATTTACTAAGTTTATTATTATTATCATTAATTGAACTCATAAAAAGACTCAACTTAACTTATTAGGAAGTGAGATTAATAAAAGACTTTTTAAATTAAAAAAATTAAATTAAGATTGATTATTATAAAATTATTTATTTATTTTTTATTTTATTATATATATATATATATATATAGACTCAATGACATTAATTTTTAATACACTAACAGCTTAACATTATGTATATAGACACCTTATTTATATAATATTTTATAATCTTCAAAAATAAATTTTAATGATATTAAAATAACTAAGAACAAAATTCAAATTTCATGAAAATGTATGTGTGAGCAGAAAACTATACATATATGTGATTACTTTCACAATTTTTATCAATTAAATCAAGTATCCATTATCAACATCTATAATTAAGCATCATAGTGTTAATCTAAGTCTAATCATTCAAGTTAAAATCTTGTAATGGAGTTGTAAATAGGTAAAAAGAATGGTACAAATGTGCTTATTATTCTAATTTTATCTCTTTTATCCATTCTTATTAGTATCATTGAGTTTTTGGATTTTTATTACTAAAATTAGTAATATAGATTAAATCCAAAAATTTTGGTACACATTTTGGCAAAAATGGTGGGACCTTGCTCCCATTTAATCATTTTTTATTGTTAGTGGTGTTTTTTCTAGCTTGTAGGTCTGATTGGGCAAAGAAGAGCTCAAAATTTTGAAATTTTTGCACATACAGGTCTCAGTCATGGTATTGCATTATTAGTCATGATATTGCAGTGGCAAGATTGTCAAAACCAATAGCAATATTGTGAATTAGCCACTATCAATCAGAGTTTGGGTTTTTGACAAACTTGTGACTCCCTAAGTCATGGGACTACCCTACAAATAGTAGTGTTATCATTTTGAGTAGTGATATTATTAAAAACTATGCTATGATTCAAACTATTATTTGTGTTTTCCAACTATTTATTCATGTACATGTTTTGTGTGCTTTTATTGCTTCTATGTGTAGGTCAAAGAGAGAATCCCCTTGAAAATCAACTCCCTTCACATTTTTTACAATCTCACAACTATCCCAATAGTGGGATTGCCTTGGTAATAGTGGGATTGCCATTCTCAATCATGGTATTGTATAAACATCAAGAATTGGTAAAACACTACCCCTATTTATTTTAATTTATCATTTGTAGGATCTAAAAGTTTGGTTAATAGGGAGGAAAAGGTCTATAAGTGGTAAGTCTATAAGTATTCTCTTTTTTGTTGATAAGTGTTCTTAATCATTCCTACACATAGTCAACCTTATCTCCATTTATATCTAAAGACAATATACTTATCAAGGGTATTTTTTGTCCTGTAGGGTATTGGTGAAACATATGAGAAAAAATATTGCATTAAGATTCATCTTATAGGCTGGTTTAACCCCCTTTTTTAAAAATATCACTACTCTCTCAATCACAAGGTCGCCTTATAATTAGTGGGATTGTCATTTTGATTCATGACATTGTAATTTAGGCCAATTTAGATTAGTGATAGGATTTTATAGCATATTTTATCATCAAATAATTACATTAAAACTAAATACCTATAAATATTTTAATAGTATTTTTTCTTAACTCATATATATATATATATATATATATATAATATTTTTCTTAAACACTACAATATCATTACTTACTTTTATTGTTGCTTGTCATGGGTTTGTAGAAAATTTTGCCATTAAATTTGGTCATTTTTGAGATCATTTTTTGAATTAATTTTTTTAAATTTTGAGTCAATCTGAGCCTCCTGCAAGGGGATTTACCCTTTGACCTTAAAAGGGGCACTGCCTTTTAACCCTGGTAGGGACTACGACCCCTAGACCCCCATGTCATGTCCCTCTCACTCCAAAGAAGTTATAGAGCCAAAACATGATTTTTTAGGGGTGTTTTATTAAGTCATATTTGAAAAAAATCTTTTTTATTGTGCTAACATCATCTTATAAGGCATATTATAGGTCTAACATTTTGTATTGTAGGTCACTTTTATTGAGTTGGCCAAGTGATGCCTACATAGTCTAAAAAGACCTCAGACTGATGTAGTTCTAACTGGGAGACAATGATGATGATTAGTGACTAGAGGATAATGTTAGTGATTAACGGATGTGGCTTAGATGAGGGGATGAGGATAAAAGATTGGATGGTAGCTGGATAGGTTATGATGGGGAGAAAGATGATGAGATGATCAAGCCATCATAAATTTCATAAATTTCATCATAGTTTAAGTAATCCAAAAATATGGCACTTGGTAGTATGCCCCATGATATGGATATGACCAAGAGGACATTGTGCCAAAGTGCATGGGCAAGTATTTAACT
>JARHVA010005940.1:845000-877500 GCA_037957365.1 Torreya grandis | reverse complement strand
TTTAAGAAAAATAGTTTATATATATGAGTTAATAAAAAATACTATTAAAATATTTATAGGGATTTAGTTTTAATGCAATTATTTGATGATAAAATATTCTATAAAATCCTATCACTAATCTAAATTGGCCTAAATTACAATGTCATGAATCAAAATGATAATCCCACTAATTACAAGGCAACCTTGTGATGAGAGAGTAGTGATATTGTAAAAAAAAAGGGGTTGAACCAACATATAAGATGAATCTTTAGGCAATCTTTTTGCTCATATGTTTCACCAATGCCCTACAAGACAGAAAATACCCTTGGTAAGTATATTGTCTTTAGATATAAATGGAGATAAGGTTGACTATGTAGAGGAATGATTAAGAACACTTATCAACAAAAAAGATAATACTTATAGACTTAACACTTATATACATTTTCCTCCCTATTAACCAAACTTGTAGATCCTAAAAATGATAAATTAAAATAAATAGGTGTAGTGTTTTACCAATTCTTGATGTTTATAAAATACCATGACTGATAATGGCGATCCCACTATTACCAAGGCAATCCCACTATTGGGATAGTTGTGAGATTGTAAAAAATGTGTAGGGAGTTGATTTTCAAGGGGATTCTCTCTTTGACCTACACATAGAAGCAATAAAAGCACACAAAACATGTACATAAATAAATAGTTGGAAAACACAAATAATAGTTTGAATCATAGCATAGTTTTTATTTATATCACTACTCAAAATGATAACACTACTATTTATAGGGTAGTCCCATGACTTAGGGAGTCACAAGTTTGTCAAAAACCCAAAATCTGACTGATAGTGGGTAATTCACAATATTACTACTGGTTTTGACAATCTTGCCACTACAATATCATGACTAATAATCAATACCATGACTGAGACCTGTATGTGCAAAAATTTCAAAATTTTGAGATCTTCTTTGCCCAATCAGACCTACAAGCTAGCAAAAACAACTCTAATAATAAAAAATGATTAAATGGGAGTAAGGTCCCGCCATTGTTGCCAAAATGTGTACCAAATTTTTTGGATTTAATCTATATTACTAATTTTACTAATAAAAATCCAAAAACTCAATGATACTAATAAGAATGGATAAAAGAGATAAAATTAGAATAATAAGCACATTTGTACCATTCCTTTTACCTCTTTACAACTCCATTACAAGATTTTCACTTGAATAATTAGACTCAGATTAACACTATGATGCTTAATTAGAGATGTTGATAATGGATACTTGATTTAATTGATAAAAATTGTGAAAGTAATCACATGTATGTATAGTTTTCTGCTCACACATACGTTTTCATGAAATTTAAATTTTGTTCTTAGTTATTTTAATATCATTAAAATTTATTTGTGAATATTATAAAATCTTATATAGATAACGTGTCTATATACATAATGTTAAGTAGTTAGTGTATTAAAAATTGATGTCATTGAGTCAATATATATATATATATATAATAAAATAAAAAATGAATGAATAATTTGATAATAATCAATCTTATTTTATTTTTTTAATTTAAAAAGTCTTTTATTAATCTCACTTCCTAATAAGTTAAGTTGAGTCTTTTTATGAGTTCAATTAATGATAATAATAAACTTAGTAGATGTAATATTTATTAAATGGATTACATATCATTTTGATTAATTATTGTGTTTTGAAGTTCCTAACCTATATTTAATATGATCGTCAAAGACAAACTTATCAAAACTATTAATCATTAGTTTTCCAGGTTACCCTTTCACTAGTGACAAGTCAAAATACTAATTGTGTGCTTGTAGACCACCTATTAAAGACTCCTTGTGGCACTTAAAAAATTTATTTAAATCTTATATATATAATTTTTAATCATCTTATTACATTATATATATTTATTATGAAAAATAATTCCTTGTATATACTTGTGTATGTGTTAACTTGTAAATAATCATTATATCATGCCCCTCACACATATGTAACTAGTTGGTTAATTAATCATATCATGTGTTTGCCTGTTTTTCAAGCCCTCCCTTTTGAATAACACGTGATGTGAAATTGATGCCCATGAATGAGCTTAGTTTATAGGGGTTAGTGTCATTGACTTCATCACCATGCACTAACCAAAATATATATTCTAATGGAGTATAAAAATTAGAGAAAACTATTATTAGTCTAAGAAGTTGACCCCATACAGGTCATCCATGAAGGGGAAGAGTTAACTCTCTAAACTAGGCATTAGAAAACACCCTATATGGACTTAGTCCCAAACATACCTTCATGTATATTAGGGACACTTGTAGAGATCCCTTTTAGCCTATTATAGGACCTTCTATCCATAATAGGTATTCCACTATAGGCATCAATATTAGCACTAAAGTAGCCATCAAGTGCAAGTAGGTTTAAGAGGGTTTGGTTGATTCCCTTATGGGTCACTATCCTAAAACCTTACATGTGTAGATGTTGGAAGGTGTAGGTATTAGGTTCACACCCATTAGTTTACTAATCATAGGTTATTTAATTCTTGCTTAGATGTGTGTTGTGTTGAACCTATGTTTTTTGTGAGATGAGTCAATATTCACCCAAACCTACATACATATCTAGGTCCTTTGCACATACAAATATTGTATATCATTTTCATATAATTCTATCCATCATCCTTTGTATATATCCTAGTCATCATCCTTTTAATCTTATCATTTTAAATATTATCTTTATCCTATGTCATCTCTCATATTGTGTTCATCCCATCATAGACCAATCTTTAACCACTTATCATCAATCACAACATGTCTTATACATCCTTGTCATATTATATCCTTATATCATTCCTCTTATTGTCTATCTTATATCATATAATACATCCTTGTTATATTATCTTTGTGTATTAACAAAATCCCCCAATCACCATCTTGCCTCCATCACTTCTCAATCTAGCCATATCCACCACCTCATCACTCACATATCCTAATCACCATCTTGTACCTATTCTATATATCCCATCCACTATATTGTATTTATTGCATCCTATTCTACCCATATCCATCAATCATTAGTCATACCTTCATCAATCATCATATTATAAATCTTAGTCTCACCCCTTTATACATAATTTTATTCCCATGTACATCTTTTTAGTTACATACTATCCTAGTCACATTTTTATCTTACACATTTATCTCCCATTCCCCATCATGTCTTCATCCCATCCTACCTAACCACATCAAATTATCCTTTGTCATACACCCTATCACCTCCATCTTAATTTGACCATCCTTTTTATCATCATCACCATCTTAATTTCATTCCTAGTCATATCCACCCAATGTTAATCATATCTTGTATATCTTAGCCTCATCCTTTTTCAGATAATCTATTTTCTTGTACATTCTATTAGACTCCCATATTACTCACATCCACTCATCATCCTAGTCATACCTTTTCATAAGACCACCTCACCCATAATTAATCACACCTCACTTTGACCTTGTCTTATCCATCAATCACATCATAGTCTTGATCATTCCCATATCATTTTAGTGAAATCAACCCCTTACATATTTGATCATAAACCATCACCTATCTTAATCCCATCTTTTCTCACCATACACATTTTATCCTAATTCCACCTCATCCATATTCTTAATCATCCCCATACCATTTTGTCTCATTATCCCATCACCTTAGTATATCCTTGTTTTACCTTCTTTTACATAATTGACTTTCTTGTACATCTTTTTAATCATGTATTATCACTAGACCCATATGTCATTAGTCATCACCTAATCACATATTAATTAGATCTTATTTTAAATCCATACCTAATCACTTTTCTTAACCTTGCCTTCATCAACCATCTAGTCATCACCTCATCTTATCCTAGTTATTTTTTTGGTCACACATGGGTCTAAATCATCCCCATCTCATTTGCATCATCCATCATCATTATATTATCCTAATCACCTCCATCACATAATCACCTACCATCCTATCTTGAGCAAACTAGTCTAAGGATTTACACTAATCCTATCATCCACATCATCAAATAATCTTAATCCACCATTATTCATCACTTGGTCAGACCTCATACCCTAGTCAATATTTTACTAGCATCTCATCATGTTTTTAGTTTCAATATAGCAACCCATCAATCATCAATCAATCTAGTCTCTATTACCTTGCCTAATCATAACTAGTAACCCATCCAATCATCCTCTTACTAGCATGAATCTAGGCACCCATAAAACCCCCAATATTTTTTATTAGATTGATAAATAAGAATCATTTATAGGTCATTAGAACCTATTGAATTATTAGTCAAAAATTTGATGACTAATCTTATATTATCCTAGCCACATTTAGTATACCTTATAGTCATCATCATCTATAATACTAGCTCATTCCTTTGGACATAATTTGTTCAATAGACCATCTCTAATCTTTAATCATCCATATTTCATCACCCATTACCTTGGATTTGGACTTGATTCTTGTGGACCGATACATCTTGTCTAATAAGGATGAAGTCCTTTTTTAGGCACTAGAGTTAGGTGCTTGCCTACCCTTAGACCTTGATCCCATTTTCCCCAAATCACCATTTAGTAGCCCCACCAAATCAGTCTTAGCCCTCCCCATATGGTCACCCTAATCAATTAATACATCATAGAGAATAAAGATGAGTTCCTTTTATGGATATAGAAGATGGGTGCTCATTTTCCCAATGATTTTAACCCCATGATCCTAAAGTTAGCTCCCAAACATGTGCAACATCAACCATTATCCCATATAACTCCACCATATGTTATCCATATTCAAAACCCCTTGACCCTAATTCATACCTATTTATAGTAGAACCTTCCATCTATTAATCATCATCCATCACCTTTATCACCCACCACCATGCAACTAGACCCCTATCTCATAGACTAATGCATATCTAACTATAAGGATGAGATCATATTTTAGATAATTACAATGGGTGTACCACTTATTAAAGGTGTTGACCCCCTTCTCTAACATAAACCCCTTTGTATAAGTCTTCTTTCAATCCCCCATCCATTAGTCATAACCAATAATATACCCCTTTTCCTACTATCAAAGGGAATCTAATCTTGGCCACCTAACCATCCACCAAGTCACATCAAACTCCATCTAATCTAAATTCCAATACTTTTACATCTAAGGGTGAAATGGGCCCTTATACTCCCCTTCCTATATCCTTGGCATCCCTTTTCTAATAATTAGTCACCACCAATATGATGGTCTATTCACCCATACAACATCATGATTACACTAAGCCTAAGCCCTTTTGGTATAAAGAAAATTGATAGTATTTATATCATTAAACTTGGGGGTACCCACTTAAACGATGTCAAAACTTTTAAGACTATGTCCCAGACCTCATTAGTAGTGGTGAACTAGTAATCGAGGATGAATCTAATGAATATAAAGACCTAGGTGAATAATAAGAGGAATTCCAAGATCCTAATCCCTATCATGATTAAACTCTTCCCCTTTTAATCCAAGGTCAAGACATCATATCCATCCTCTATGATCCCCCACTCTTTGCTCACCCATCCATTTAAAACAAGTCTACTCCCCATAAACCTAGTCTTTCTATATCCTATAATCCCTTTTACAAACCTATTTTTTATTCATTTTATTATTCATGCATCATCTCCCTCTCACCCATCACATCAAATACCCCCCATTGAGAGGAAAATCATGGACAATCACTCCTTTAATCAAAGCATTATGTAATATACATAAAAGTTATCATTAGAATCAACACAAGTTTTATTTACATCTGGATCATGTTCCATACTAGCATCTTAATCAGATTCCTCATCAAAATCATCATCCCTTATCGATATTAAATAAAATGGTGATAACACCTACTCTTTAAAGATCCCACTTAGGATGATGATGTCATAACCATGTTCTAGAATGTTTTATCTAATTTTTAGCTTGGATATAATCCTACCTTGCATACATATCTTAATGATCATTTCAAGATTCTTGATGACACTTTCTCCAACATTGAGTCTATGGATCCTAGTGACCTTTATGAGGACTATGCTACCCATCATCCCCTTAGTCCATCCCATCACATTAATTTTTTACCTTTCATCCATCATCCCTCTATCTCACTCCATAAAGGAAATAAATAGAAACATGCATCATTAGATTCCTTTCTGTATTTAACTCATGTGCCAAAAATACAAAATTCTAAGAGCATATTAAAAAAATTATAAATCATAATCAAATAATCTTTGATCCCATAAGTCACAATCAAGCAAAGTCAAATCATTGGCCTAATCATAAAATGTCTCCCCCTAGTTGAGCCCAAAATCTAGCACTAGGGGCATATCAAAGTCAAAGTAATCATTATATATTAAGTCAAAAGTCAATCCCCACTGATGAAGCCCAAAAATTAGCACTAGGGGTAAATAAAGTAAAAAATTATAAGGTATACCATCTTCTTAATGTTTAGATCAAAGAATCAACAAATCAAAAGGTCTTGGATCCCATAGTCTCCTAGTACCATTAAAGAATCCCCTCTACCATATCCAATGATGCATGAGACTATTGAGCCCCCTCTCCATTCCTCATCCCATCATATCATTCATGATCACGTCCCTCCTTCCCATCCTATATCCAATCATCATAGTCACAACATCCTCCCATCTATATCATATATCACATCCCTTGGTAGTATTATCCCTTGTAAGGGTGATGAAGATACCTGGTTAAAACATTTAGAAGATGTTAAATCAGTAGTTAATAAAGGTCACCATCACATGATCCTAGCATCACACATCCCTATAGTAGGTGTTGGCTAAATAATCCATCTAGTTTTTTCACCTTGCATCTCATTAGTCATCTAATAAATTGAGATTCCAAATAAAATGAAAATTAAAAATTAAAAAAATTAAAAATTCATTCCTTCAATGGTGAAAACCCATTTTATGGTACATTGGGAAAGTACCATGATGAAAACCAATTTTTGGCATCATGGTAAAATAATCTATTATCTACATTATCTTTCAACACTTGGGGGCAAATCCATGCATTTCATACCCCCATCCATACATCCTACTTGTCACACCCCTTGTCCACATGGTCTATATCATCCATGATATTAACCCTTGGTTAATTTTTCCAGCCCATTATCTACCATCATATCATTCATCCTCTTATATATCTCATTCCTTCTCATCTTAACCTTCATAAGGAATGGAAGGTGCCTTGATAACTATCCCTACACCATCTTGGCATATCCTCTAATGAACACTCAGGTACACACACACACACACAAACACACACACACACACACACACACACACACACACACACACACACACACACACACACACACACACACACACACATATGTATATGTATGTATGTATGTGCATGTGTTTGTGTGTGTGTGTGTTTGACTTTGACATTTTACATTTTAGATGGCATCTTGATTTATTAGATGGTGGGTGAGATGTAAGGCATGGAGATTTTATTGATTATTTATCTAACACCAGTTTTACAATTGATATGGAATGTTTGGATGTCTTGGTGGCCTCTAGTGATTCTTGATGATGATCTCTCAAGATATCTAGACTACGTATCATCATTTCCCCTAAGAGAGATAATGTTTCTTAAGAGGATGATGTGAGGTATGGATTCAATTAGTGCTTGATGGGGATGTATGGGATTGGGATAAGATGGGATGATAGATGGTAGAGGATTAGGACTAGTATTCACATACATCATTAGAGGTATGGGACATGCTTTATTTGATTAGTGCCATGTAATAAAAGACTATAAGAGATCTAAGACATTTTGATGATGTCATTTATCTTTGATCTGATTATTTGATGGATGATTCAACATATGATTTTGAGCATTATTTTAATTTTGACTTCCCCTTTGTTCTTGATTTTGGGATTCACTAGGGGATATCTATTTCTTACTTGAAATATTATTTTTACTTTCATATGCCCCTAGTGCCTAATTATAGGCTTCACTAGGAGAAGAAAATTTTGGTAAAGCTAATGATTTGATTATTCTTAATTTTGAATAATGGGATCAAAGATTACTTTATTATGATTTATGAATTTTTTAATATTATCTTAGACCTTTAAATCTATGGAACACATTATATTACTCAAGGAAGGGTTCAGTGATGCATGCTCCTATTCATCCTTATGGAAGAAGCTAATTAAATGATCATTGATGGGAAGAAAGGGATCTGCAATGGAGGAAGGTGATAGAGATGTTATGATGATGTCAATGGGTGGTGATGGGGTAGTATAGTATTCATAGGGGTTCTTAGAATACTTGGTTTTGACATCAAAAAAAATCTCCTCAAGATCAACAAAAGAATCAATGGGACTAGTTCTAGTAAATGTATCCAAAAGAGGATTAGACTCATTCTGACAATCTTTGATAGATAAAGCTTACAAGAAATTATTTATGATGTCATCATCTTGATTGGGATCAAAATATATGCCTAATAATAAATTGGAGGTATCTAGATTATAAGTATCCTCTAAAATATAGGCATTATCAACATTAAGAAGGGATGACATTTTTGATGAGGAATTTGATTTGGATATAGGTTTTGAACATGATCATACTAAAGATAAGACCTTGGATGCTAAATTTAAAGTTGATTCTAATGCACAAGATGAAATGATACTATTTTTAGATTCATTGTCCATTATTTACCTCTCATCATTGGGTATTTAATGCGATGGGTGAGAGGGAAATGATTGTTGAATGATAGGTTCAACAATGATAGGCTTATGGAGGGACTTATGAGAGATGGGTGGACTAGGATTTTAGGGAATGGACTTGGATTTTAAAGATTATTTGTTGGAGATGGGAGTGGTGTCTTGAACTTGGCTTGGAAATGGAAGAACTTGATCATGACTAAGAAGGGCATCTTGGCATTCCTCTTTTTGTTCACTCAGGGATTGAGACTCATTTGGTTCATCATCAATTACTATATCACCATAGTCAATGAGGTCTTAGAAAAAATATTGAAAAGGTTGGCATCGATTAATATTATGCCCCCATGTTTAATGTCATGGACAATATTAGTTTACATTATACCAAGAGGGCATAGGCTCAATAAGATCAAAATGTTAGATAAGTGGATAAACCATCATGTTAGTGGAAATAAGTTGTTTGGAAAGGTCTTCCAATGATATGGGAAGGGGAGTGTAAGGAACTACTTCATGTTTTGAATTAGATGTGAAAACATTAAACTTATGATCAGATGGTTGTGGATATGAATGGGTGGATGGATTTGAGGTGGCCAAGATTGGATTCCCTTTGCTAGTATGGGAATGGGTGGATGGTGGTTTATGGCTAGTGGATGGAGGATTGGTACAAGATTCACATAATGGGTCTTAGATGAGAGGTGAAATGGGTAAAAGGGTATCAATATATTTGATAAGTAGTACAACCATCATAATGAGTCATAAAATGATATCATCCTTATTTTCATGTATATATTGGTCAATGAAGGAAGGGTCTAGTTCCATGGCTATGGTTGATATATGATGGATGATGTAAGTAGGATAAGGATTGGATAGGGTTATTGAAAAAATTAGATAGAAAGGACAAATATAGTGGTATAATAAATATGATAGGTAATGATGGAGATGAAAGGTAATAGAATATGATATGGGACCAGGGTCAAATTTCATACCAATAGTGCAATGGGTACTAACGACCTATTAATAATGCCTAGTTATCAAACTAGAAAAAGGGTTAGGGATATGATGGATGAGTAGATTCAAAACTATCAAGAGGATGATATGATGGGTGTTATTTATGAATATGAAAGCATGATAGAGACTAGATTGATGTTGATGGGTTTCTAGATTGAAACTGATAGAATGATAAGATGCTAGCAAGTTATTAACTAGATATGATATCTGACTAAATTATAAGGATGATAGAATGGTGATAAGACAATATGGAGACTAGGATGATATGATGATAGGATTAGCTCAAGACCTTAGACTAAGTTTTCTCAAGATGGGATGGTAGGTTATTATGTGATGAAGGTGATTAAGACAATGGAATAAGGATAAGTATGATTATAGGTGATGATGAATTTATAAAGGGGTTATCAAAAGGTGGATGGTTTAGACTTGTATGTGACCTAGAAGCCAAATAAGATAATATGAGGTGATGACTACATGGGTGAAGGAAAGGTCAAGACAAGTGATTGGGTATGAATTTAAGATGAGATGTGGATGATGAGGTAATATTAGGATGTAGTTAGGGTATGACTAATTATGTATGGGTATAGTGATAATATGTAATTAAAAGGATGCACAAGAGATAAAATTATATATAAGAAGGTAAAATAAGGATATATGAGGTGATGGGATAATGAGAAAAGATGATATGTGGATGATTAGGATTATGGATGAGATGGATTAATGACAAGGTGTGACTAATCTAAAATAGAAGATGGGATAATGAAAATGATATACAAGAAAAGGGTAACAAAGATATACATGATAATGATTCAAGATGATGGGGTATGACTAGGATGGGATGATGATAAGATAGTAGGGGATATGTAAAATGATGTAAAAAAATATGATATATACATACAAGGGGATGATGATGAGTTTTTACAAGATCAAAGGATATATACAAGAGAATCACAAGATAAAGTTGTGCAAGATGTTGGTGATAGGGGTATGGGTGAATATGTTTAAGACAAAATGGGGTAAAGTATAAAAGGATGATATGTGTAAACTAATAGTGTGGTAAGTATGGAAAAGATAATTATTAAGATGGGAGAGTGATGTATGAATGATAGGTGTGGTTAGGATGGAAAATGACTAGTAGCATGTATAGGATAATAAATTATGGATAAGGGGATGAGACTAGGATATAGAAGGTGTGATTGAAGTACGTGATGGGGTCTATAAGATGAAGTGTATGAGGAATATGGGTTTATGATATGTATAAGATGTGATTAGGATGTAAAGTGATGATTAGGGATGGAATAAAGATGGTGATGATGATAAGATGGGGGTTTATAGTGGGGTATGACAAATGGATATGGTTAGGATAGAATGGAATATGGAATAGGACTAATACAAAGATAAAAAGAGACAATATATATGATGGGTTAATGAATAAGATGTTTATTAGAATATATACAAATGATGATGGGATAAAAGGTGTGGTAAATATGTACAAGATGATATGTATGTGGGACCTAGATAATATTAAATAGGTAAGGGTTAACTCGACTCACAAATAGAATGGACCTCATCACAACACAAACAATCATGCACAAGTATAGCCCTAATTAGTAAACCATATGGGAGTGTAACATGATTTCCACACCATCCAATGGATACAAAAGTGAGGATATAGGCCAATGCCTCATTAAAAAATTGACTAAGCCCTCTCGACCTTGCTTGCACTTGATAATCACTTTAGCATTTTTATTAACACTTGCATTGGAACACTTGTTATTGTCAAAATCTCCTATATTAAGTATGAACAGGGATATAGGGGAGTCCCTAATATACATGATGGTATGTTGGAGCCCAAGTATATATAAAGTGATGTCTAATGATTGATTTAGAGAGTTAACTCTTCCCCTTCATAGATGACTTGTTGGGGTCAACTATTTAGCCTAATGATAGCTGTCCCTAATTGTTATACTCCATAGAAACATGGAGTTTGTTTAGTGTGTAGTGATGAAATCCACAACACTAACCCCTATAGACTATGCCATGTGTGTGGTGATGAAATCCATGTCACATGCTATCCTAAGGGAGTTATCAATAAATAGGTAAATACATGATATAATTAATTAACCACTCTAATTTACCTATGTGATATTTTTCATGATATGAAAAATTATTTACAAATACACACAACAAGCAAAAAAATATTTACAAGGAATAATCAAGAAGATATATATACAAGATGATTAAAAATGGTATATGTAAAGCAAAAAAGATTCAAAAATGTTGCCAAGAGTGCCAAATAGATATTTGATCGATGTCCTACAAGCACATGGGTTAGTAGTATTCAAATTTATGGCACTCAAAAAGAGGTCCTACAAGACAAGAGTGATAGTGATGTTGGATTTAGTCTTTAACCAATGTACCCTACAAGTTAGAACAAAATTTTCCTCTTATCATTATATAAATTATTATTACTTTTTATGATCATTTTGATAGAACCTATGTTTATAAAACTACAAAAACTTGACTTTAAATTATACGAATATTATTAATTATATATATATATATAAAAGTGTGATTATTAGAAAAAAAACTTTCAAAGGACTATAATTATTTACAATGACTTCTATGTATAATATTATATATTTATTTTTTTATTTTTTTAATTTTTATTTTGGGTTTTTTTATATTATTATCAATGTTTTTATAAAGTATAAATTCTTAGCCATAGATGAAAAAAGTCAACTAAAAGGTTTGATTTGTGAATATTCCATCCAAACTTTCATTCCTATCAATTACATAGGGAAGGATAAATCTGGTTGCCAAAAAGGAGGTTAGGCAAATGATTTATATAGAATGATAAGAGAGCTATATGATGATTTAAGTGATTGCCATTAAATAGAACATAGGAAGACAAAGTTTACATGTGGGTTGATTACTAGATTTAAAAACCTAATTAATTTTTATTTATTTATTTATTTTAAGTTTATAACAATATTGCATGGAATTGAATCTTAGCCAAACCTATTCTATCGATTACTATGAGGACCAAGCTACCAGGGGATCTTGTGACCAGTAACTTAGTAATGATGTAACTAGATAAAATAAAAAAATGTAAAATGTTTCAAAAATCTTAGAATGAGGAGTTCATAACCCAGAAACATTATTACAAAATTTTGATCGAGTGAGGAGCAATTTATAAAAACACAATACATTTTTATAAAAAATACAAATTTACCAAAAATTTTAGATCCTTAAAATTTTCTTCAATTTGATCAATCCTACAATATCAAGAAAATAGAGACTTAAGACCAAAGATATTAGTTTAAAAAGGAGGTGGCCAATTCCATCGTGGCCACTAGAATGTAGTAGGATTTTCAGATTTATATGAATTAAAAAATGTAAATTCCAACTCAAAATGCAAACTACTCAATAAGAAGGATTTATAAAGAAAATTAGAATGAAAATAAGCTTACCAAATTCCCTTTCCTTATGTTACCTCCTTCCAAAATTTGCAAGTAGATGATTTAGACTCAGATTGACAAAGTGATAGCTTGATGTTGGATGCTTGATGACTTGATTATAGATATGTATTAGAATTTATAGAATTATTTTTGCATGGTTACCCTATCATTATTCTTCATTGTTTTAGCATGGAGGGAGAGGTTGGTTAAATAGAGGAATAAAGGGAAGATCAAGGGCTCAAATTCAAACTTGGGCCTTTGAGATCTATGGTTGAGGAATTTCCATGAAATTTTTAATTCTATGGAAATCTCTAGAATAGGAAAGTTATAGAGGAAGTGGGCTAAATTTTGGAGATTTATTAAATCCTCCAATTCTATAAATATCCTAATAAGGTTTAAGGATTTAGGGAAGCCTAGTTTAGGGTGGTGGGTGGGTAGTTGGAATATTTTTGAATTTAAAATTGGCTATTGGGATTAGGGACTAGGTTAGTAGTTAATGGGAATTATTAAGGGATAAATAAGGATTAGGATTCCTATGTATGTATGAATTGTTAGATTATTTTTTAATGATCAAAATATTATAGTTTTAATTTTTTTTTATTTTGGTTTTACAGCTTGGTTTCACCCGTTGGTTGGTTTTGTAACTAACTCCTCTTTTTCATAAGATTTTTAAGCTTAATAATGTACAAAAATAATAGTGAGATTTTATATTGGTTTCCCTAAATATGTTTTTGCATTTTTCCTCCATTATCTTGGATATTAGTGGTATTAGAGCCATGGAGACATTTGTGAATGAGAAAAATAGTGGAAGAATTTGAGATTGACACAAGATTAAATGTATCTACCAAATTCTAGAGTACATATTACCATGGAATCCACAATTTTTAAAAAAATACCTTATAGACTTTGTATGGTGATGTAATTTTGAATAATTTTTAACAAATTGAAAGGACAAAAGACACCATTCCCATGACCAAATGAAGTCAAAAGAAAAATCATGCGATAGATTTACAGACAAATTGTGAAGACAAGGAAGCCACCAATAAAGGATGGGACAAAATATGTTTAAGATAATATTACAAGGAAAGATAAACACTCAGAACTACATGGTCTGCATCTACCAAAAGGTTCACATAAAATTACATTTGATTTACCATAAAAATAAAAAGTCTATGCAAAGTAAATTAAGTGACATTTGGTAAATAATTTTTAATTTTTTTCACATCTAAAAACTCTAGATTATATATAATATTATTCCCTCATTTTTTAAATTTCCATGTAGAGAGCTTGTCAATTATAATTTTGATTGTCACTTTCCTATAGAAAGGTCAAGGGTTCAAAAAGCACTGATATTTTTTTAACACTTATATATATAAATATAAGTGTGTGTGTGTGTGTGTGTGTGTGTGTGTGTGTGTGTGTGTGTGTGTGTGTGTGTGTGTGTGTGTGTGTGTGTGTGTGTGTGTGTGTGTGTGTGTGTGTGTGTGTGTGTGTGTGTGTGTGTGTGTGTGTGTGTGTGTGTGTGTGTGTGTGTATTGAGTTATAAGAATAAAACAAGCAATGACAAATTGTAATGGAGAAATAAGAGTGTCAAAGGAGTTATAAGGTGTAATTTTTTTTACAAGTGCTAGGAGTTTCTTGTAATTAGAATCTATTTAAAAGGTAAAGGTAAAACCTTGATATCATTCATATTTTTTTGATTTCATAACATGTCTAAAATTGTGAGACTAATTTCTAAAAATGAACATTTGACTCCTAAAAATTATAAGGAATGGTCAATGAACATGAAAAGTACATTAATCTTCAATGACTTAGGGGAAGTAGTTGAAAATCAACAAACATTACCCATTAATCCCATAAAGCTTGTAGAATTTCAAAAACATGAAAAGCATGCTCTTGATCTATTGAAATCAACTTGAAGTGCACAAGTCATAATTCACATAGAGGTGATCAAGTCTGAAGCTTGGAAAGCATGGAAAACTCAAAGATTTGTATGATAAACAACATGATTACAAGAAAATTGACTTTTTTATATAATTTCTCAACACTAAACTAACAGATGATGAAGATGTGTCATAATATGTGTCATGAATTAATAATTTGAAATAAGAATAAGGAAGTACTAGTGAGAAAATTAATGATGAAATGATTATTTCTATTATTTGGAATGGCCTTAGCTCTAGCTATAAGAACTTTCTAGAAATGTTACAACTTAGTGATAAGCTTGAAAAATCTATTTTTGATTCAATTTTTTATTTTTTCACTCAACACGAGTGATAATTTATAAATAAGAAAGAAATACCTACTCAGGAGGCCCACTATACCAAAATTGGTAATCCATTATATGAGCATAAGAGAAAGCATTCTTTGAATCACTTTCAGAGACATAAACACTCTCCATGACAAACTTCCAAACATAATCATCACTCTCGACATAGGTATCATTATAATTCTCTTAATAATAGACATCATTCTAGTTCTCTGAAGCATAAGCAACACCATAAACATTCACATGGACACAAGCACAAGCATATGCATTCTTCTTTATGTGGATATTCTTCCTTTAGTTCTAGTATATGTGAATGAATATGCTAAATTTATGGTGGCATAGGACACCTCTCTATAGAGTGCCCCTATAAAATGAAGTCCTCTCAACATCAACATAAGGTAGAAGCAAACATTATTGCTCACTCTAGTCACTCTAATCACTCTTCTAGTTCCTCTTCTACCTATTATTCTCTATTCTTCTAATGAATGGGATGACTATGAAGTTTCTTGTTTCATAGTTGATGACTATATATTTTGAGTTGGTAACACACCCATATTGTGCAAGCTACTAGGCTTAAGATTGATATTTGATATAGTAGCATTTTTTGGATTGTGTATTTTGATTTCATAGATCTAGTGTTGATATGAACTTTAATGTGGAGCATTTTGTGATTTGTACTTAGTTTATTTGTTTCATAGATTCTAATCTCTCTCTTTATAGGGGGAGAATATATTACATATTGGTTTTTGATTAGTTGTCAATGGTTTATAATATAATTCAATATTGAGTTACTAGCATTGTCAGTGTTAAGCAAAGGCCCTTGGGATATGTTGATGATTTATGGGCATTAGTTTGAGATGTACTATACACAGTACTAGGGAAATAACTTATAAGATAGATTATGTGTGAGGATCAATGTGGTTGGATAGAGTGTGATCTTGTTATACTTAGTGTGGGGATGATTAGGGTGTTGATCAGTCCAGGATGCACAGTGTACCACTTATAATTATAGTAGAGTCAACTTGGATGAATCACAGTTCATTGTTTTAGTATTTTTATACCCCTTTTGAGCAAGGGGACTTTGTTCGATTATTTTTTAGTGATCCAAATATTATAGCTTTAATTATTTTTTTATGTTTTTGTTTTTGGTTTTATGATTTGGTTTCACCTATTAGTTTTTTTTGTAACCAACTCCTTTTTTTCATAAGCTTTTTAATCTTACTATTTTACAAAATTAATAATGAGATTTTATATTGGTTTTATTGAATATATTTCTATAGATTTCCTCCATTGTCCTGCCTATCAGTAATACCTAGGGGGTAGGCTAATAGGTGGTTAGGTGGGGTTATGGGAATAAAAAATTCCCATATAATAGATAAACATGATTAGATTAGGATAATGGTACATAAGGGAAAATTAATAAAGATATGGGATGAATAATGTTAGTGAATGAAGATTAATGGAAGGAGATATTAGATTAATGAATAGGAAAGGGATAAATTAGTGGGATAAAATAAGATAAATAGAATTAGTGTCAACTAATATGAATATAAGTTGATTATAATGAAGTGAAAAAATTTAGGTGCATAAAAATGGATTCTTTTATGAACTCATTTGCAAGTTAAATATAGCTCTAAAACATAGAATAATATTAGATGAATCATGGGATACAATTTCTCAACATAGTTATATTTCCATTCAGTTCCTTGATTTTACATATATCAAAGTTAGGGGTTTCTAAGGAACACTTATCAAATTACCTAGATACCTTAGTGATAAGTGGATTCTCATGGAATTATGTAGGTAGCTTGTTGAGTTACATGACTTGCATTCAAAGGATCATCATATAGCCATCAAATTTCTTATTGTCATTAGTCATTAACATTACCCAAGCATTTACAAGGCCATAAATGTATAGAAAGAGATGCACCATCATTAGAATCAAACATATTTTAAGGCTAGAGCTAGTTTTGATTATAGAGGGGTGGTTCAAATTATAGTTTCTCTATAACACATGCATATTCTAGCACTTGAAGATTTTTGGATTAATTGTAGAGAAAAAATTGATGTGAGAAGAAGAGATAATAGTAGATTTACTGTTGATAAAATTTATGATTTTGATTTGGCCACCATCCCTAAGGATATGGAAGATGATGGGGTAGTCACCAGTGATCATTTTCATGTAGTAGGGGGGATAATTTCCCACTTATAATAATCATTTTTGATAAAGATCATGTTAAGACTATTTTAGACAAAACATCAAATGTTTTGGCAATGACTTCTACCTATTTTCTCAACAAAAGATACTATATGAAGGAGTGTATGAGTGACACCACTCATGTCAGTCAAAAGAGAAAAGAGATAATATAAGGATAAATTAGCCTAAAGTCTATAAAGAAAATAAAGTTGAAAAGGAATATTGATGATACATACTCTGTGGTAAAATACAAAGAGTTAATACAACAAATTATTTCTACACCATCATTGGTCTCTTCTACTAATACCATTTTTCTCACTATTTCTATAATTCCTTCCATTCCATCTTCCATTACACCCATCATAGATCCATTAGTATTGATGCCACCCCTAAAGTCTCATAATATCAAAGCTCCTAATAAATCCATTCGAAAGGAGACTCCACCTCCTCCTCTTCCCCTTTTATTTTCTCCACCTTCTTCTCCACCTCGTCTCCGTTAAACAAAGCAAACCACCATTGAAAAGGATCCTAAAAAAGTAAATATTGAAGAAGAAACCCCATCTCAAGTAGAACCACAAGTAAAACAAAAAGTAGTAGAGATTGAGAAGAAGTAGTTGTAGAAAAGATAAAAGAAGTTGAGATAAGAAAAGAACTTGAAAAAGAGGCAAAGGTAGTTATAGATAAAATTGATGAAAATCCCGAGAAGAAGGTAGTAGTTAAAAAAATAACAAGAAAAAAGAAGGAAGATGATAGTGAAAAAGAAGTAGAAATTGAGAAACATGTTTAAAAGGATTCAGAGAAAGAGATCTAGAAAGAGTCTAAGGCCTAGGAGGTTCCTTCTCAAGATTTAGTAGTGAGGAAAAACCAACAATAAATGGTAACTCATTTAGACACCTCCACTAATATAGACTTCTCATCCTAGTTGACATTACAGATAAATCCAAAATCAAAGGAAGTGATTAATCTTAAGGAGATAGAATTATAATTATTGAAAAGTCTAGATAAGAAAAGAAAAAATCCCAAATTTTCAAAAGTAAATTAAAAGTTGATAATTGAATGTTCAAGGTAAATGTTTGAAGAGAAAACCATTCGACCATAGGGGATGAGCAAAGGAGAAGTCACAGAGAGTGACTTAAAAATTTCAAAGATACCTCTCAGATAAACTACTAATGAGGGATAAATCAAGATACTCAGACTTTGATAAATAATCTATTTAATAATTAGGATGAAGAAAAGGCTATCAAAGCCAAGTTAAAGGAATAAAATGCACAGTTATGTGAAATAATAACCAAAGTTTCTAGATCAGTTCCACAACAATCTATTATATTAGGAGATTTAATTATCTAGCAAGTGATAACAGAAGTAGAAGGGACTAGAGATAAAGCAAAGGTTGTTGACAAGTGGATAAAGAAGATTCATAGAACTTCTTAGAAGATCTTCCCTAGCATTTTAGATGCCTATGCTGATATTTTAAAGAAATTGGTAGAAGTTAAAATAGTAATGAAAGAGATTGAGCTTAAAATGGCATTTTTGAGTTACAATAGGAAAGTCTACAAACAATAGGTAGTTTGAATGAGAAAATTTTGATTGAATAAAATATTTCCCTTGAGGGATATGTGAAGAATATCAAGCAAGAAGAGTACATATTATCTTTTTGTATGTGTATTCTACAAGCAATGAGCACAAAAATAAATATTTTGGAAGAGAAGGAGCATGGTGAAGCTACAAATTTAGAGGATTCCCTTTTTGGTCTTATTGGTATTTGGTCTGACAATGTTCCAAGGACATATTTGCAGTTATGAGAGAAATTTAAGAAAAGGATGGACAAATCTATAACTCCTTTCATAGCCAAGTCTATCAAAGAGTTAATCCAATATCAATAAGAAAAAAAAAAGACTTGAACCAAGAGTTGAGAAGGTAAAATATCATATTATAAGGATGGAAAGAGCGATAATAAGATTTTAGATAGAAAGGCAAGCACTTGATAAACCTAATGATGTAGCCATATAGCTCATGATGTCTCAGTACATTAATAATAGAGAGAAATGCATATCTAAAGTCTATGAATTGGACTAATTATTGTTTTCCTTCTTTCTATTAGTTTCATTTTCCTTCTTACTATTTGATTTTATCCTATTCATTCTATTTTTAAAGTAACTTTGTTAAAAGAAATTATTTTCAAGTAAATATGCTTAGTGGAGTTACTTATTGAAGGTATATTACTTTATAAAATTGTAAAACTTGAGTAACTTGGTTAAAATGCCATTACTTGAAGTTATCATGTAAAATTAAATTACTTCGATAAACTTTGTGCTACATGTTACTAGCCATTACATACCACATAGGGGAAATTTAAGGAGGATGTCACTCAATGGTTTCCAATTTTAACAAAGCACATGGGTATTGAAGAGCTTATTTCTTACTTTAATTTGGTATCTAAAATTGTATAAATATAACTGAAAGCCTACATGTCAGAGGATGATAATTTTTTGAAATCAAGCAATTGTAACCATTGTACAAGAAAATTTATGAAATCTAAAAATTTGTGTTTATATATCTAGACATTTTTGTATGAGTTTCACTGGTGAATAAGAAGGAAATTGGTTTTTTGGAAAAAATTTTGTCTAAGGGAATAATTTTTGGAATTCTATTAGGATAAATGGTAAAATTTGTGTTATTTATTAATCTAAATTTAGTTCATTACTTTCTTGATCATTTACTTTAAATATTATCACAATTATATGTTTATGTATTTACACATATACAATAAACTCTGAAAAACTATTTACTGTGAAGTTCATTTCTCTTATTTCTTAATTATTATAGTCATTTCATTACCCTACAACCTATTTCAAATTTTGTTCACATTCCTATAACCAACTACTTGCTACAAAATTCCTTTGTTATGGCTCATGAATAGAGTGATTAAAGTAATACCCTAATTAGAATAACTTGCACATAATTTGTATACTTTATGAATAACTATAAATTGTAAGTAATTAGAAATAGAAAGACATAAATGCATGGGAACTTCATCATTAAATGAATGGGATTTAATGCAATGACTGCTTAGGTATTTTTGACTGACTGTAAAATATCTAGCCAATAGGTTCCCATTCATAGGGATAGGCAACTCCCCTCTACTCATCCTTGATAATTGAAAATATTTGATTTGTTTATACTTGATGATGATATATGTTCCACTCTATAAGGTATCAAATTTGGTATGTCTCCCTATTTTTTATCTATCTTCATGCCATTTCAACATTATGTCACCTTCTTGGAATGTTATTGGAGTTTCCTTATTATCAAAAGACCTATTCATTAGTATTTTGTGATGTTCCAAAGCTTGGTGAGCCTTGTCTCTAGTATATTGAACCTTCATTAATTCTATCAACCTTACCATAATTGGAGTGTTTTCAAGGAACTCTAGTTGATGTACCAATTCCAAGGTAGGTAACTCTTGGGATATAGATAGCCTAGTCTCTCTTCCATAGACAAGAACAAAAAAAGAATTCCATATTGACCTCTTGGGAGTTATTCTATCAGTCCATAGGGTTGTCTTAAATTTAGTGTGTTAAGCCCTTTGATTGTCCTCAAAATTTTTATTGATGATTTTAAATAGAATATTATTTATAGATTTATCCAATCCATTACCTTGATGATAATAGTTTGATGAAGTGCTCAAGTATATGTCATTGATATTTTCTCAATCAGCTATTCTAACACCCATAAAATCAATTGCATTATATAAAATGATAGTAGAAGGAGTGCCAAACCTTGTTATAATACTTTCATAGAACTCTAAGATAGAACTTTCATTATCTTCCTTTAATGCCACTACCTCAACCCACATTGTAAAGTAGTTAGTTGTTGTGAGAATACGTTTATGACCAACACTTAATGGGGGGTTTATTATGCCAATGAAATCAAGACATCATTACATAAAAGGTTAATCTCCTTGAATATCTCTCAAATAGAGAGTTGTAAGATTCTATTTTCCTACAATGAAAACACATTGCACACACATTCTCACCCAAGCATATCAATCCTTAAAGAGGCTAGTCCAATAATATCTTACCCTCATTATCTTGGTAGTTATGGTTCTTAGGAAGAAATGACCTCTTGCTATTTCATCATTGAACTTTTCAAGAAACACTCCAAATTTATCATTAGCAATGCATCTCAATAACACACCATTAATGTCTCTTCTAAAAATCACACCATCTATAAGATAATAAGGAATAACTTGAAATTTAAATTACCTCCTTTTTTATGTAGTCATACCATTAGGATACTCACCATTTTGAATAAATTTGATAACATCTTGTGTCTAAATTTATAGTGGCATGGAAGCAGATGGTTGGGAGAAATCATGATTGACTAAAGCCTCTTCTTTTGACTCATGGAGATCTAAATCTAGATGTTCACAAAGATATTTTCCCCTTATCAACTTTGTCACTTTGATATTAAAATCATATTCCATTTATTTAGTAATCCACCCTACTCTCTTTTCATTAAGGTCCTTGTTTAAAATAATCTATTTGGTACTAGGATGAGAGACCATAACTTGAATCCTATTGTTTAAAACTATATTCCTAAAATTATTTAGTCATCTTACAACAATGACTTGTTCATCCAAAAATGTGTACTTGAACTAATAATCTTCCAAACCTTGACTAAAGAATGTAATTGGTTATTCCACACCTTCATCATTCTATTGCATTAGCTGTTAGGATCTTTTTTGATCAAAGTAATTAGAATATTATGTTTTTGTTTATTATGGGTTAGTTCACCCATTGGTTGGTTTTTGTTATTTTGATTAGAGCATTTACTCATATATTGGTATTTATCAAATTTACAAGGCTACATAGTAATACGTGCTCTCAAGATTGTATGACATTTCCAATAGTGCAACAAGTTTAAAATTTAATTGTTTTGTTTTATTCTTATACTTGTGGGCTCCAATAGATTTTTTCAAGTGAAAATATTTGGTAAAGATTAAGGAGCATATAATTTTTATTTTTCATCATAAAAACCAAGGATATATAAAGTATTTTGACATTATATTATCAAATTAGTTGATAAGGAGGTGGATAGAATAATTTTGTTAGTTAATTTCAATAGAGAAAGTCTAGTGTTTAGAACCTATTAATGTATTTTTTATCAAAATTTATTTTTTATATAAATGGAATTATGAAGATAAAACCAGCAATGAAAGGACAAATTGTAATGGTGAAATAAGGATGTAACATGGGTTATAAGGTGTAATCATTTTTAAGTCCTAAGAATATATTGTATTCAATAACTATATTTGAAGGTAAAGGAAAAACCTCAAAATAATATTCCCTTATCTTGTTTTGACTTGATTCTTTATCACCATGGCAAAAATTATGAGTTTGATTTCTAAAAATGGTAAATTGTCACCTAAAATTATAAAGAATGGAGTTGGAACATGGATAATACACTCATTTTTAATGATCTATGGGAAATCACTAAGAAAGAAACCATATCACCAATTAAAGTTACAAAGTTGATTGAATATTAGAAATGTGATAAACATGCACTCTCACTTTTGAAATCATCTTTCACTAAATAGGTAATCATTCATATTAAGGTATTTAAAATTGGTGCATGGAAATATTGGAAAGCATTAAAAGATCTATATGACAAATAGCCTGCATAAATTAAGATTGACCTTCTTATACAACTATTGAATAATAAATTGGTAGATAATGAAGATGTCTCTGAATATATTTCTTACATGAAAACATTGAAAATGAATATTGTATAATTGATGGTAAAATTAATGATGATATATTGACTTCCATCACATTAAATGGTATTAATTCTACATACATCAATTTTATTGAAATGATATAGCTTAGTGATAAGCTTAATAGTGCCACATTTGACTCTATTTATGAGTTATTAACTCAGCATGAGAGACTATTTGAAAGGAAGAAGAGTACATCCATGGAGGAGGCCCACTATACCAAAATAGGTAATCTATTATATGAGCATAATATAAAACATTATATGAATCACTTTTAAAGATAAAAATACTCTCTATGGCACACTTCTAGAAATAAGCATCATTTTGGACATAGGGATCATTCTAGTTCTCAAAAGCATATACATCATTTTAGTTCTCCATAGTAGAGACATCACTCTGGTTATTAGAAACATGAGCATCACCATAAAAATTCACATGGACACAAGTAAAAACATAGGTATTATTGTTCATGTGTCTATTCTTCCTCTAGTTTTAGTGGATGTGAGAGAATATGCTAAAATTTTGGTAGCATAAGACACCTCTCTATAGAGTGTCCCTCCAAAAAGAGATCCTCTTGACATTGAATAGAGGTAGAAGCAAACATTGTTGGTCACTCTAGTCACTCTGGTCACTCTTTTAGCTATTCTTCCACATATTCTTCTAATGGATGGGATGAGTATGAAGTTGCTTGCCGAATAGTTGATTATTATATATTTTGAGATGGTAACACACCCATCTTATGCAAGCTTCTAGGCTCAAGATTGAGATTTAATGTAGTAGCATATTTTAGCTTATCTACTTTGCTTTCATAGATCTAGTGTTGATATGATGTTTTATGTGGAGCATTTTAGTGGTTTGTACTTGGTTTATTTGTTGCACAATGTCCCACCTCTCACCTAGTAAAGGGAAAAGATATTGTATATTGGATATTGTATATGTATACATATCGATGGTTGTGGTATGAGTTAGAATTTAGTTGGTAGAATTATTAGTGCTAAGCAAAGACCTACGAGAGATGTTAGTGATTGTTGGGAATCAATTTGAGATGTGTCATAGATATTACTAGGGAAATGATTTATTAGATGGATTTTATATGAGGATCGATGTAGTTGGATAGAATGTGATCTTATTCTACTTAAGTGTAGGGATGATTAGGGTGTTGATCAATCTAGGATGCACAACATACTAATTGTAATTATAATAGAGTCTATTTGGATGACTTATAGCTCATTGCTTTAATCTTTTTATACCCCTTTATATCAAGGGGGAGTTGTTGGGATCATTTTTGATCCAAATTAATTATATTTTTATGTTTTTATTCATTATGAGTTGGTTTTATAACCAAATTTTTCCATAAAATTTTAATCTTACCATAAGTAATTAGATTGTTATTTTTTTATTTATTATGGGTTGGTTCACTCATTGGTTGGTTTTTTAACCAACTTTTTCCATAAGATTTTAAGCTTACCATTATACAAAAATAATTATTGAAATTTACTAAATATTTTTATGTATCATTCCTCCTATTCTTGGCTATCATTAGCATAGATGATATAGTATCAAGGTTAGGAAATGAATACAACATGAAGTCTTTAGCAAAATCAGGGTTCACAAGAGTGGGTGTTTGTGTAATTGCATTCTTAATGGCTTCAAAACTGCTCTTACCTTCCTTATTCCAAGAGAAGACATGGTTCTTCTTTAGCATGGTCATGATATGTTTCACCAAAGATGCAAAACTAGGTATGAACCTCCTTATAAAATTTATCTTGCCTAAAAATCTTTGGATTCCTTTCTTATTTAAGGGAAATGATAAGCCTATAATAACCTATATCCTTTTAGGATCAATAGTTAAACCATCTTTGGAAATAATATGTCCTAAAAGCTTACCTTCATGGACAACAAAGATTAAATTTTTGGGGTTAACATATACTCCATACTTCTTTCACCTTTCAAAAACTTGCCTTGGGTGTTTTATATTCTAATTATCATCCTTAGAAAAAAATTATGTCATAGAGATATACCAACAACATTTCACTGATTAAATCTTTGAAAGCCATGTCCATTGCCCTTTGAAAGGTGGCACCAACATTTAACAAACCAAAATTCATTTCCTATAAGCAAAATTCCCCCATTTTGTAGTTAATTTTTTCTTAAACTGATCATCTTCATTCACTAAAATATTATTATAACCATAATATCCATATAGGAGAGAGAAATGTTGAGAACCTAAAATAATCTACAAAATATGCTCCATTCATGGTAAAGGATTATGATATTTGAGTGACACTCTATTAATATATCTAAATTACACACAAATTATTATCTCCCCATTCATATTTATAAAAATAACAAGGTTATTAACCCATGTTGAATGCTTGATAGGAAAGATTATTTTAGATTCAAGGAGTTTGGTAAGTTTTAACCTCATGAGTTGTTCAACCTTGGGGTTGATGTGCCTTTTTTTTTGTCTAACCAATTTAACTATAGGTTAAAATTCAATGGTATGATGTGAAAAACTAGGATAAAAACATTTTAGGTCCTTATACTCCCAAGCAAAGATGCCATGAAACACTCTACACAAATCAATGAATGCTTACTTCTCTAATGTAGAACATACCTTGCCTAGTTTGATGAGTTTATCTTTGAAGATCAAGACCATTTCATAATTATTCTCTTTTATAGACAATCTCATATTTTACTTATTCATTTATTCATCTTCATTAAATATAATTTTTATGGTCACCAATACCTTAGGTATATTGTTTGTTCTTAGCTGCATAATCTGAATACCAAACTATTCTTGGAGTCTCTTTTTATTTCTTAAGGAAAACTTAGCTTCATTTTGTAATAAGTATGAAATATTTTTATCACTATAAAATAATTTAAAATACATCTCATTATCAGGTATGTAAGGTATAACAATGATCTTGATGTGATATTGCTTTCCCTCCTCTTATATTGTAGTAGGTGTATCAAATTGTGCTCTTATGGTAGCTAGTTTATCAGTATGATTATTTTACTCCCTTGGGACTGATTGTATATTGAATGCATTGAGTTATTCAAGAAAATACCATAACCTATGATTATATGACTTGAGAAAAGGGTTATTGGTAGAAAACACATTCTTAACTTGATGCATAACCAATTCACTATCTCCATATACTTTCAAATCCTTGATTCCTTTTCTCCTTACCCATTAAATGCCATTAATCAAACATTCGTACTCAACCACATTGCAAGTGAAACTAAAATAGAACCTATATGAATAATAGTACTATTGTTTAGATGGGGAAACCAGAATAACACCAAATCTTTCATAAATATTACTTCTTGAGTCATCAAAAAACATTTTCCACATTCCATCATTCTCACCTTTTTCTTTGGCAAGTAGGGGTGTTGGTATTCCTTCCTCATGTAGACAATAACTCATAAATTAGTTTCTTCCATGAAATAATAAGGATGATGATAATAAGTGTTAATACCATAATCATCAATAAAAAAAATCAAAAATTCCTTCAATCTTGTAAAAAGTGACATTGCCCACAATATAATTCTTTTCCTCATTGATTACACAATTCAAATTTGAACTTGTTTCAACATAGGGCTCAATGTGAAACCTTGTAATAGGCTGAGTTATTATGGTCACATTGGTTTCATATCTTGTCTTAAAGGCCAAGAAGTACCAGTAAACTAAGAGGTATCCACCTATCTTTGCTATAAAATCTCTTGAAAACCATATCACAAAATGAGCACGAAGGTCAACAACAACAATGTCTTAATGGATGGGAAAACTAGGACAATCATAGAGGAAGACCTTCAATTTTTTGATAAAACCTATTGTATTTCTAGGTTTACCATATATTTTAATCACTAATTTGATATGGGGATCATATTTTAGTCCCAAAATATCAAATACAACTTTTTTTCATGACCGATGTAGAAGTACCACTATCAACTATGCAATTGTGGACTAGTTTATCACCCATTATGAGAGTGAGGTAAAATGGTGGAGGTTTCTCAGCCTTGGTAGATTGTTATACAATGTTTTTATGGGAGTTTTTAATATCAACATGACCATAACTATTATTGGAGGTTAAGGACTAGTAGGAATAGTGGATAGTTATTTTTGTATGAGATCTTTTTAACCAGGCATATGAAGGACATCCTAAAGGGAAATGGATGTCTTGGTATTATTTAATGAGTCCATAACATTTATATCAGACATGAATAATTTTTATTTGGCCTTTGGAGTCAATGAAGTGATTGTAACTTTAGGATTTTAAGTACTTTGAATAGGCTTTCTAACATTCTGAGTTAGAGGAGGTGTAGGAGTGTTTGAGGCTACCATACTTGTAACCATGCCTTATTGCCTTGTATGAGGATTAAATGAACTTGTAGGGACATTATTATCACATTCTAAATCCTTCCTCTTGTATTTAGTATTATATTCAATATAATTTCCTTGACTGAGCATAAAACTATCCTCAACTAAGAAGTTGGTGATTATTTATCCTTGAGGTGGTCCACGTTCACTTGCTTACATCATGACTTCATCTTCAACTAATAGGAGAGGAGTGACTCCTAGTTGAGAAACTAGGGCTTGATATCTACCTTAATTAGCATCCATGAATTTTCCTTGTTTCTAATATTCTCCTTTCACCAAGTTTCTATGCATTGGTACCATCTCTCTTATGTTGGATGTAGTATTGAGATTATACACATTGGTGCACCTATTCAAGTTAGGTTGCCCTTAACCTCTTCTTCTCCCATATTATTTTTGGTAAGGATAAGGATTTTGATGAACACCTTATTTCATATTAGCTTTCCTAAGTTGAGATCTTATCACTTGAATTTCTCCATCTTTATCCATGACATCATCTACCTTCCTAAGATTAGCTCTAGGCTTGGTGTTGACATTAGGAACTTGGGCCACACTTGGAGTATCAACAATAATATTAGGAAACAAAGGCATAGACATTGTAAGAGGTAGTTTTCCATAATTAATGAGGCCATTATTAGCTCTAATGGCAAGTTTATATGATTTAGGAAGAGTGAAACTACCCATGTATTGAAGCATGATAGCAATTTCAGTACCAATGGATCTTAAGTATGTAGGGAAGATAAAACTACTAGGTGGTCTCATGGGAGGAGGCAATCTATGACAATTATTTTGAAACCTATCATTGAAAGCATGTATTGTCTCCTTTGGGGATCTTTTGATCACATCGAGATAATATATGAGAGAAGTATGGTCACTTTTATCTTCAAACCTTGAAGTTAACAACACTCCAAAGTCATCCCATGTTTTGATGCATCCACTAAGCAAACTCCTATACCAACAAAGTGATTTCCTTATAAAGTACATGGAAATTAGTCTACTAGAAATGTTATCTTTAGTGACATTGTGCAAACTATAAAAATTGGAGATATCCCTAATGTGTTAATTAGGTATAACATAACCTTCAATATTGAATGTGGGCACACTCTTTATAACATTAGGGGGAGTGACATCATATGCATCAAGATGGATTAGATTTTTAGTGTAAAAAAACTGGAATGCATGTTATATATCCATGATGGATTGTATTTATTTAGGTTCTTCACTTTAATGGATAGTAAAATACTCTTTCTCTTCAAAGGTTAGATTAGGCTAAGGGTATTGAACTTCAAAAGGAATTACATGTTGAATAGGTGGGTTGATATGATTGGTAACTCCACTAGATGATGACCTAGTAAGTATTACGATGTATGAGATAAATTTTATGAAAAAATAATGGTCTACAACCATATTTTACCTTAAATGGAGTCACCAAATGCTAAGTATCTTACCAATTTGTAGTTGATGTTGTCAAGACTAACATTCACCTTGATAAGTTGTCTTGAGGATAATGGGTCCCATTGGGTATGCCAAAATTACTGTCACCAAATATTTTACCCTAGATGATTTTTTTAGGTATAATATATGATTTGGATAACATGGGAATACTTCTAGGTATGTGGGTTTATTTATAGTAAAAGTAGACCTCTAGGTTTAAGGGTTAGCTCCCTGAATTTATCTTAAAGTGCTTATCACCTATACTACTAATTAATTATGGTAAAAGGGATTAGATTATTAAAAAAATAAAATTAATATAATTGGGTGATACACCATAAAAATATCCACTATGATATCATAATTATCACACCGAGAACAAGATCTACCAAGTAGCCTCGACGTCCTAAGATGTTCTAACATAAGTGTATCAATATAGAGGTGATATGCATGACACCAATAAAGGTAATTAAAATAGGGATAAAATTGATAAATTAAAGGATAATTAAACACTTTAATGGATCCTAACTCATTAAATACACTCTATATAACCTGTTAGAATGAGAAATTCTTGCATAAGACATGAAAGGATAAGCAAAAGCAAGGATAAAATCACTAGACTTCACCATTGATCACTTTTCATACTCAAAATAAGATTTTTATTCACTCAAAAATATATTTATTTAATTATTTAAAATAAAAATATGACATAAAACAAATAGGGATTCATCATATCAGGTGTGGTATCATTTTATAAGAGCCAAAAATGGCTAGTACTTATAGAATATGAGAGAAGATAGAAGAGAAAGAAGTCCAAGAGTCACTAGAACATGTGTATAACTAATAATATTATTTACATTTATATTATAAAGTAATATGGAATATACCATGAAATTTATACTTGAACAAATATCCCTCAAAGGTAAGAAACTCCCCAAATGTGGCATTTGACTATTCATTTTCTTGCCTAGAAATTAACTTCATCATTTGACCATCTATGAGTACTTCATAGTATAATATGGATATATGAGATGATTTAAATATGAATAAGGGTTTTTAAAAAATCCATAACATGCATTGGTTGTGTCCTTAATCATTGTCATTACTATGGACATGAGTTATCACTACCTGTAGTCAATACTTATCCTCTTTCACCCACCCTGCACAATTGGAACCAAATAGGTCTTTAGTTTTAAAAAAAAAAATCCATAAAATGGAGTGTATGAAACTTTTCAATATCCCTCATGCCTTTAGATACATTAGTTAGACCTTAAAAGGCCTCCCACTTGAAGTTTTCACCTTTTCACTTGGTGGTCATTCCTTGTTCACTATGCTAGTTTGGATTAGCTAAGATGAAGGTGTTAATAGAGGAACTTGTGAGATTTTATGAAGAAAAAAATGAGTATGATAGTTTAGATAAGGTCCCATATTAACACCCAAAGTGATTTTCATCTTTTGAAACCTATTTGTACATACACAATACATAAAATTATGTACAAGTAGGGTGAAAGAAAAATTTAAAGTATCCATAGTGAATCCTCTACAACATAAAATAACATTCATACTCAATCTATCCCATATAGATGCCTCTGCCTCTTCATCTTTCTAATTAGGTCCTTAGCAAGTGTTTTAGAGGGTTTAGAGTAGTTTTCACCCTTAAGGTTTGTTCATAAAGTTGTGAAATTTGAACCCTAAAAAAATCACAATATAATACCACTTGGTACCATATTCAACATATATTATCTCCTTTATTTCCCATTATAAGCCTCCATGATGTTGTGAGCTCACAAACTTGCCTTCTTGAGCTCCTTTCTTCATTCTCCATGCACTTTTATGACCTTAAGATGAAAAGTGGATTACTTATGACATTACCTAAAATTTTTGGGTTATAAAACACCTCATACCTCTATATTAAATTTTTTTAATTCTTATTTAGTTTCAAAAATGGAAAGGACCCCCTTGAGGCATTAGGCCTAAACTAGGTCTAGTAGAGCTTGACTGCATGTTTGTAGTTTGAACAACCTTGTTTAGTTTATAACCCTTATACATTATTTTTAATGTTTTTAAATGTTTAATACTACTTTACACATATCCTTTAAAGGTTTCATAACCTTTTAGGTCACTCTTATAACCCTATTTGTTAACCCTGCATGATTTCAACACTTTGGGAGTGCCCTCTATTTGAGACAAAATAGAGTGAACTTACCCTTTATAACTAAGGAAAATTAGCACATTAGGTATTTTAATAGGTTATTTATACAATATATAAAAAAAATATAGGGTTATATCAATCTTGTATCACCTCCAAACACCTTGAAACCTCAAAACAGACTCTTTAGTACTCACTATCTTCAAGATTTATATGTTGGTTATAGGTTACATTGTTAGATATTTTATTTTCACTATTTTATTATATTAAACATAAATTTAGGTATATATAATTATTATTTATATTATCTTACACATATTATCACTCAAAACATTTCCCAACCTTTCAATATAAACCTTGTATTTGATTAGATAAGATAATAGGTTGGCTGCAGCTATGTTTACCCTCACAAAGGATATTTTTTGTAAGTTGATTTTTTATCCTATACCTTGTATAGTTTACAAAATACATTATTGAGGTAATATATTCTCATTTTAAAATTTTCCTTGTTCACACCATGTTTTATATTAAGCCAAATTCAAGACTCGTTATGCTTACAATCAACATAATGCCATAGTCAACTATAGTTGACCATTTTTGCATATCAAGGGTCCTATAGGTGTGTTTCAACCCCTAAAATCTATGCCACTCCTCATAGGATCATTTTTAGTCTTGGAATAAATAATAATTGATATATATATCCATGTTTTACATACCTACTTACCAAGGTTCACTTTATGAACTTGCAAGTAGGTACCTACAGTCAACTGTAGGTACCTGCAAGTGATGATATAGGTTAATATATTAGAATCCAATCCTTATTCAATATATTTGAATAAATAATGTGTATATTACCATAAATAGGGGTATATATCATTAATACATGTTTTTATGTTGTTGTCTTGGGGTGTAAGATCACCTAGAGGTTCAAAATGCTATAGGAAACATTGAAAAATTATAATGAATAATTTCATGATTTGGAATTATCCTAATCATCCCATATTAAAACAAAATTTTCCATTCCTTTGATCATGTAATTTCACCTAGTATATGGCTTAATGATGGAATCATATAGACTCATCTATACTTCATGCTAC